>CM040243.1:87682560-87757860 GCA_022545495.1 Chrysanthemum lavandulifolium | reverse complement strand
ACTATTTGTCGAACGGGTTGAAGCAAAAGCTTTACCCACCAATGATGCCCGAGTTGTTGTAAAATTTTGAAATCTCTGTTTGCGGTGTTTGGAACTCCGAGAGCAATAATCGGTGATCGTGGTACACATTTTGCAATGACCAATTTGAAAGAGTAATGCAAAGTATGGTGTTACCCACCGCCTCTATCGCATACCACCCCAAACAAGTGGGCGGTGGAAGTTTCAAACCGTGGTATTAAAAGGATTCTTGAAAGGACAGAGGCGAAAATCGTGCATCCTCGGTCGGATAAGCTAGATGACGCACTCGGGCCTTCCAGACTGACTTACAAAACACCCATTGGGTGTACTCCATACAAGCTAGTGTACAGAAGGCATGTCATCTTCCAATTGAGTTAGAGCACAAGGCATCTTGGGCCTTAAAACATGCAAACTTCGATATACTGAGACGGTAGGTGATCACGTAAAAGTTCAAATGAATGAACTAAATGAACTTCGTGATCAAGCTTACGAAACTCTTTGATCTACAAGCAAAAGACAAAGAAGATCCATGACTCAAGATCAAGAACCGCGTTTTCAACGTTGGTGATCGAGTCCTTCTTTTAATTCAAGATTGAAGATTTTCTGAAAGCTCAAGTCCCGCTGGTGCGGTCCATTCACTATTGCTAAGGTTTATCCTTATGGTACCGTTGAGTTATCTCAAACCGATGGTCCTAATTTTAAAGTGAATGGTCATCGAGTGAAGCACTACTTTGGAGAGGACATTCCCCTGTGGTTGTCCCGGATTTACAAACTTTCCCCATGAACCAATGAATGCGGGATCGAGTCAAGCTAGTGACTCGGTAATCAAAAACATTAGCACGCACCATATGGGTTTTCACCCATATTTCTGTCTTCCTTCACCCTTTCTACCACCCTAGTGTGGGGTTTCCCACACCGTTGTCATATTTAAAAAAAAAAAAAAAAAAAAAAAAAATCTTCTTCTAAATAATGGCCGTAGTATTTCCCTTTACGTTCTTTGTTTCGGCTTAATCACGGTATTTTGAATATTGAGGGCAATATTCATTTCTAAGTGGGGGGGAATTCTCACGAATTTCATATATTATCTACCCAATTCCCGCTTTTGGCGAAATATTTTTTGGAGTAAGTGTTCTACACTTACTCATCTTGGTTATCATCCGCCATGTCTCAGAAGACAAAAGGATTAGCTAATCCAGAGCAAACGGCTCTTGGTAAAGATTTCTCAAATCCGTTTATATGGCTTGCAATTTGCCCAAATTGTATGGTTCTCAACTCACCATATCCTAAAAAGTGAAGAGTTGGCTAGCCCGCAAGGTTATGGCTTGTGGTAAAGGCATGGAAAATCCATAATTGGTATTCACTCACCAAAGATAATTCGATAATTTATCTAAGAGTTGGCTAGTCCGGAAGGGTGCGACACGGTAAAGACACATCAAACCGTTATATGGTTTATGATTTGCCAATAAATCATTTGGTTATCGTTGTACCAAGGTTCTTACTTGAATCAAAACAATTGGCTACTCCGAAGTGATGGCTTTTGGTAAAGAGTTTTCAAATCCATCAAGTTTTCTCAAATCATAGCTAGGGACTAGCAATATCTCGATGTGGGGATTGATGAGTGTCTAAATACTCATCATTTTGTATAATCTAAACTGCAAAATCATCTGAAAACACTCAAACACATCAAAATGATCAAAATATCACAAATCGTGTTTTATGTGTTTTAAATGCAAAATATCAAGATCGGATGAAAATGTATTAAGTTTGCAAAATTGGCGCTTTAGTCCCCAAGTTTTAAAAATTGTCAAATCTAGTCCTCGAATTCAAAATGTGAAATTTATCATTCAAGGTCCACAAGTATTCTAAGTTGTTTAAAATGATCCTTGAATGATTCTTTGGTCAATTGGCAAGAAAAGTCCCTAAACTTTGAAATTTTGCAAAAATTAGTCCTCGGACTTTTAAAAATGGATTTTATGCAAAATGGTCCTTGTTCTATAAATGTTTGTCATGTTTGGTCCTTGTGAAAGCATTGGAAAAAGTTCACTTTCAGTCCTCAAGTTTGGAGAAGTTGCACTTTTGGTCCTTGTTATTATTACTTAACCAAACGGACACCTTATGATATTAAAGCCCAAATCCAAGTCCAAACACCACCATGGCCCAAACCATTGACCCGGCCTTTTGTTATTACCCACCCACGGTCAACATAAGTCAAATCCACTACCACGCGCAAAAACCACTACCATCAGTAGCATCACCTCTCCCAAGCGGATATTCAAACCGGTGCATGGTTTTCCACATTTTCAACTCCCTCCTCACACCTCGTCCCCTCCACTCCTCTAAACACCAAAACTTTAATTGATTGAAACCAAACTCCATTAATGTCTAAACACGCTGAAGAAATTGGCGCCAAATGACACTTGGACCGGATATGATGGTTCTAGCCAATCCAATGGCTCGGTGAGTGGGAAAGACTCGTAGGTCAAGGAGGAGTGCAAAAGTCATTATAAAGAGATAGAGATGCAATGTATCTTAGTATCTAGAATAACTTTTAATTTCTATGTCGCTTTTAAGTTAAGTTCAATTTCATGTAATTTAATCTTTCCAAGTCTTTTGTTTAAATTATTAAAAGTATTTGAGAACCTTTTTCGGTTTCAATTTCGGTTTTAAGTTACTTTTCAAGTTTATGCATATTTTCTTGTTCAAAATCTCAAAATGGTTTGAATGTTGTTGTTAGATGTTTGTATGGACTGAACTAGATCACTTAAGCTCCTAGAAAGCTTAATCAAGCTTTTAGATACATTTAAAATCGTTTAGAATCAAAGACAGAAAATCATCAAAATCCAAATTAAATAGTAGAAAAATAAAAATCACAAGAAGATGGTGTACAAAAATGGAGCGAAAGAATTGCTGGATGGCTCGTTAGAAGCTTTGTGGAAAGCTATTAGGATTGGTATTGGTCATTGGTTCTTGGTTTGCGTTGAATACCCATTTGTAAGCTTTTGACCAATTTTGCATTTCACTGTTGTGGTTGATTATTAGTTGTAATTTCTAGTTCTTAGTGTTCATTAGTGGTAGTCTAGTGTATTTAATCATTAAAATCAGAGTGTTGTTCTTTAAAAGTTGTAGTTTATAAAAATTTAGTTTTAGCAGTTAAAATTGCATAATCATCATTAGTGAATTTCTTTTGGTTAATGTTGTTATTTCATGTCTCTTTAGTCTTAATATATGATAATACAAGGTCTGATATCATCTGCATGGTCTTAAGTTGTGTTAATCCTTGAAATCATTCAAAACAGTTAAGATAAAATGGTGTTTGGTTAAGCGTATTATAGGGTGTGTTGTTGTTACTTAATATTGTTACGTGTCATACACATCTAATAACTCATACAAGTCATAAAAACAAATCCTTGTTAGCTCAAAAGTCAAAAATCCTTTTTATCCATTCTTGTGTTAACTGCTGGATTCTTTATGATCCAAGATTTTGATTTTGTACTTATAAGTTGTTATATTTGATCAAATCAGTTTCATATCACTTAAATACAACATATTCAGTGAGTAAAAGTGGATTAAAGTTCATAATAGTCAACCGTGTTTTCTTAAAAAGTCAAATTTCCAACTAGGTCGCTTTTTATTAAAATAGATCTTTTAGTGTGAGTTTAATCGTGTGTTTTAGCTTAAAAGCTCTGGGGTATTATAGTTTGGTTGATAAACAAAATACAAAAATGCTAGTTCTTGGTTTCTCGACTTAAGTGCTTATTTCTTGGTTTATTTTGGGTACTGTTTCATAATTGTGCCTGTGCACCAGGTTCATAGCTACTTTTATAAGCTCCCATGAGCTTATTAGTTGACCAAATCGGTGATCTTTGGTTCTTTGGGTAGCCAACCTAGCTATCTTGAGGTACCAAGTTCATTTTTCCATTTTCTAGCTTGATAGATAGGCTGCACCTAGCTTTTGTCTTGTCCCATAACTCAAGATCAACTGAGTCGAGTTCGAAGGCGGTGGTTTGGTACCATTTTTATGAGCTTGTCAAAAGCTCTACAGTTACCCTTAGCTTGTGATATTTAGCTTTTGGAAAGCCAACCAATTCCACTTGTTAAATCGCCTTTGTTTTGAGCTTGTGAGCTTGTTTACTCGACTTATTTTGCTCTTGAAAACCCGCAGCCCTGCTTGGTTTGTCGGTTTTATCAAAGTGCTTATTGGCTTATTAGAGCTTTTCAGATTTGATTGTTTGTGTCTCTTAGCTTAATTTAGTTGCTCTAGCTTATTTTCATCTTTATTTATCTTTTGTTTCAAGTTGTGAGCTTGTTTGAGCTTGTTTTCACCGGATAAGCTCTTGGCAAATCTGTTGGGTTAATAAGCTTCTTAAACGACTTATTTCAAGCTTATAAAATTTTGTGTTCATTAAAGTTTCATATAATCAGTATTAAAGTAGTTTTCAAAAGAAAAACCGTAAAAGATCAATTTAAAATCGGTGATAGTGTTTATTTAATATTTCTTAGCTTTTTAATTTTCTTTTCATCTTATTAATAAGCAAACCTTGATTTTATAGTTTTCTAGTATTCTGTCATCATAAAGTATTTTTAGAGAAAGTTTCATAATTTTCTATTTATTTAGTATTTATTATAATTTTAATTAGTTAAAAATAGTAATTAATTAGTAATAAATAATTAAAAGTCTAAAAATATCTTTTCAGTTTTAAAATTAGTTTTATCATATTTTAGATTTTCAAAGTTAAAATTTTATTTTCCAAGTTTATTTTATATTTTCTAGTAATTAAGTGTATTTTAAATAGTTATTAATTAGTAATAATTAGATAAAAAGTGTGAAAATATATTTTAGTTTTGAAATTAGTTTTATAATATTTTAGATTTTCTCAATCATAGTTTTATTTTTCTAGCCTTAATTTGTATTTTCTTCTATTTTAGAGTATTTATTAAATAATTAAAATAGTTTTAATTAATAATAATTAATTAAATAGTGTTAAAAATAATTTTTTTTTCTAATAATTTTCTTTTATTTTAGGATTCCAAAATGTTATTTTCATATTTTTAGGTCTTTTATTTCTTACATTTTACTTTTTATTTTGTACGTAGATTTAGTTTTTAAACTTACGTTTACGTTTCTTTTATCCGATTGTTGTGCTTTCTATTATGTATCCTATTCCAATCCAATCAATCAATAGTGTAATATTTCTAATCATACCTTTTCAGATCACTATCCTTAGTGATCATTCCATCATCCGAGTTTGTGTTTTACACATATCGAGTCTCCGTAGGACTAAACGACCCGGAATTCACTATATTCTCGGTGACTTCATTGTATTTGTGTCCGAGCAGCTTTAAGCTTCTTACGGTACCATTCACAAGTGGCTGGCTTGTGTGAGGTATCTTGACTGTAGTTCAAGATAGATCAAGTACTCTCTGACCGTGGAAATCCTTCCCAAGTCAAAGATGCTTTTGTCATTGTATCGAGGAAGAATCCCATAGAGGGTTCCAACCACAACTGTTAAATCGAAGGCTCATGTTTCTGCTTTTGTTTCTAAGGCTTATGATAATAAAAGTACTAATTGGAGAAGGAACAGTAATGGTAACAATTCTGGGTCTAATAACAGGGGAAATTATGATAGTTTGCTTTGTACTCATTGTGGATACAAAGGTCATACTGTTGATAGGTGTTTTGAAGTTATTGGTTATCCTCCTGGTTTTAAAAAGAATCCTAATTAATCTGAAACCTACTAATAACTTTAATAAAACCAATGATATAAAGAGTGCCTATGTTGTTAATAATGGCTCTAAGAATTGTACTGGTAGTATGTCTCTGAGTAATGAGCAGGTTATGAAGTTGTTAAGTTTGTTGAATGATAAACCAGGAACCTCTGCTCATGCTAATATGCGGTAGGATTCTTGTTCTTTTTAATCTGCAGGTTTTCTTTAATTAGCATTTTTATAAGTTTTTTGGTGCTAATATTAAGTTGGATGGGGTTAACTACCATCTGGGATGGATAATTGACTATGGGGCTAATCAGCATTTTTATAAGTTTTTTGGTGCTAATATTAAGTTGGATGGGGTTAACTACCATCTGGGATGGATAATTGACTATGGGGCTAATCAGCATTTAACTAATAGTCATCTTAATATGCATAATTTGATTGATATATCTGATTTAAAGATTACTGTGGGACATCCTAATGGAACTCTTGCTAAAGTTACTCATGTTGGTAACATAAAACTTGATGATAATGTGGTTCTATTTGATGTGTTAGTTGTTCCTGAATATTGTGTTAGTCTTATGTCTGTCAATAAGTTGATTAAAGATAGCAAGTTGAGGGTTGGTTTTGATGAGACTAAGTGCAACATTCAGGATTTAAATCAGCAGAGTGTGTTGGGGACTGGTAGTGAGTCTGGTGGTCTTTATTTGTTTGATAAGTCTAAAGTTTCCTCTGCTTGTGTGACTAAAAGTGAGTTTTTTAGTTGTTTTGTTTCTAAAGATGTTTGGCATAGTAGGTTGGGACATCCTGCTAATCAAGTTTTGAAACTTTTAAAAGGATCTTTAAAATTAACTAATATTGATCAAGGAGCACCTTGTGATGTTTTCCATAAGGCTAAACAAACAAGGGATCCTTTTCCTTTAAGTGAACACAAAACTTCTGTTTTTGGTGACCTTATACATTTAGATGTGCAGGGGGCCTTATAAGGTGGTTAGCAGGGAAGGTTTCAGATACTTTTTGACTGTTGTTGATGACTTTAGCATATCTGTTTGGGTGTATATGCTAAAAGGAAAACATGAGGTTTTTGAGATGTTTCAAAGTGTTTTTAAAATGGTTTTGACTCAGTTCAATAAGAAAATTAAAATTGTCAGATCTGATAATGGTACTGAGTTTGTTAATAATAAAATGGGTGAATTTTTTGATACTATGGGTATTATTCATCAAACTAGTGTAGCATATACCCTCAATGAATGGGATTGTTGAAGGAAACATAGGCATCCGCTTAATGTAGCAAGAAGCCTTATGTTTCGTGGGGATTCTCTTGTGTTTTGGCTTTGACTGTGTTTTAACTGCTACTTATTTGATTAACAGGTCGCCTTCCTCTGTTTTAAATGGTAAATCTCCTTTTTCTTTGGTTTGTGAAAGAGAACCTAGTCTGGCACATCTTAGGAGTTTTGGATGTCTTTGTTATGCTACTATTTTAAAAGAGTCTGATAAATTTTCTGAGAAGTCTGAAAAATGTGTTTTGCTTGGTTATGCAAGTGGAAAGAAAGCTTACAAGTTGTTAAGTCTGGAAAATAGGTCTATTTTATATTCAAGGGATGTTAAATTTTATGAGACTATTTTTCCATACAAAATGAAACAAACTGATCTTTCAAATAATCAACTTGAGGTTAACACTTTAAATTTCTTTGATAACTTTGAGTCAAAAACCAGAACTCCTAGTCCCACTCCCAATGATGAAACATAGGATGTAACATCTGTTGGTAGAGAAGGTAATCTAGATCAATCTGGTAGGGTAGTGGATGTTGATTAGGATGTTACTTTAGAACAGATTCTTTACCCTGGTCCTCCACAGCAACCAGATGATACTAGCTTTGCAACTCCTTTAGATGAGAATAGTAATTCTGAGGGAAATGTTATTCTTGAAACAGATGTGCCTAGTTTTCAAAATGTTTTTCAAAATCAAACTGAGGAAGGAGCTACTAGTTGTAGGAGGTCTAGTAGATCTTCTAAGTTTCCTACTAAACTGAATGATTATGTGCTTGATTCTAAAATTAAGTATGGTTTAAATAAGTATGCTAATCATACTTGGTTATGTACTGATAATTGCTGTTTTGTTGCTAATTTGAATAAGTCTTGTGAACCTTCTTCTTATGAGGAAGCTTCACAGGATGTTAATTGGAAAAACGCTATGAATGATGAGTTAGTTGCTTTATATGAGAATGATACTTGGGAAGAAGTTGATCTTCCTGAATGGAGAATTCCTATTGGGTCTAAATGGGTTTGGAAACTTAAATTGAAATCTAATGGTGAGATTGAGAGGTATAAAGCTAGAGTTGTGGCTAAGGGTTACAATCAAAAACATGGTTTTGATTATGATGAAACCTTTAGTCCTATGGTTAAAATGGGCACAGTCAGGTGCTTATTAAGTATTGTTGTTCAAAATGATTGGAAAAACTTTCAAATGGATGTTAACAATGCTTTTTTATATGGTGATTTAAATGAAGAAGTTTATATGTTGCCTCCACCTGGTCTTTTTTAGAAAATAATAAAAAGTTTGTAGGCTAAAGAAGTCTCTTTTTGGCCTAAAACAGGCTCCAAGATAGTGGAATCTTAAACTGTTTGAAGCCTTGTTTGAGGTTGGGTTTGTGCAGTCTAAAAATGATCACTCCTTGTTTGTTAAAACTAAGGTAAGTTCAGTATTGTACTTGCTTGTATATGTTGATGATCTGGTGATCACTGGTAATAATGAAAGTGAAATTAAGAATTTTAAAACTTTTCTAAAAAATAAGTTTAAAATTAAAGACTTAGGAGAGTTGAAATATTTTCTTGGAATTGAAGTTTTAAAAACTGATAAAGGTTTATGTTTAAACCAAATAAAATATTGTCTTGAGCTGTTAAATGATTATGGTTTGCTTGGTTGTAAGCCTGTATTAACTCCCTTACCTGAGAATATTGTGGTAAATCATAAAGAGTCTGATGGTGATAAGAAGTTGAAAAATGTTACAAGTTATCGTAAACTTGTTGGGAAGTTAATATATCTTACTATGACTAGGCCTAATATTTCTTATGTTGTGCACTGCTTGAGTCAATATATGCATTCTCCTCTGAAATCTCATTTTGATATTGGCTTAAGAGTGTTAAAGTATCTTAAGCTTGCACCTGGTAATGGGCTATATTTTAGTAAGAATAATCAAGGGTTTAAAGTTTCTGCCTTTTCTGATTCTTATTGGGCTAAGTGTCCTGTTACCAGAAGGTCTATATTTGGGTATTGTGTTTTGTGAATGGTAATTTGGTTTCTTGGAAGAGTAAAAAACAAGATACTCTGTCTAAGTCTTTAGCTGAGGCTGAGTATAGGTGTATGGCCTCTACTACATGTGAGGTTATGTAGATTCTTAAGGTTTTAAAAGACTTTGGTATTCTTGAAAATTTGTTGCCGCTTGAGTTATTTTGTAATAACAAAGTCATATTCAAATTGTCGCTAACCCTGTGATGCATGAGAAAACTAAACACTTTGATATTGATGTGCATTTGATTAGAGAAAAAGTTGCATCTGGGTTGATTAAAACAGTTAAGGTTGACTCTAAGAGTCAAATTGCTGATGTTTTGACCAAAGCACTTGGTTCTGTGCAACATGGTGTTATGGTTAGAAATCTTGGTATGATTAATCTTTTTGCAGTTTCATCAGTTTGAGGGGGTATGTTGAAAGTATTGGAGTTCTCTTGTCAAACAGCAGAACCTTGAGGGGTATATTATGTAACTATTTTATACTAAGGTTTCTAATTCTAATACTTTGGGTGTTGTTTGTTAAGTGTTGTATGTGCAGGGTTGAGAGTGAAACATTCCTGGCTATATAAGGATTCATCTCAGCTAGGGTTTCATATACACGATTATTTCTCTCTCAAAGTTTCACATACAAGTTCTAGTCTTCATCTGGGTTTTACTGGTTTCTGGGTAGTTTACAATTGTAAACAAGTATTGTAGATCATCTTGATCTTTGGTTTGGTTTGGTAGTGTGTGAGTTCTTGTATTAAGTTGTTGCATCTATTAGAGGGACAACAACATTTCTCTTGTATTGATTGGTTAGCACATGTGTTGGGGACTAATCTGCTGTGTATATTGTTATAATAAAAGATTATCACCAAGGGGTGGTTGGTTGGTTGATTATTGATATTGTTCTGTACCATTTATCAAGCCCAGTGATGATACTCAGGCCCGGATTTGAGCATGTGCGGGAGGAGCAATGGCACAGGGCCTCCATTTTTTAGGGGCCTCAAATTTTAAAACATCTGTATAAGTATAAAATCATTTTAGGGGTATTTAATCTTGTTAATAGATGATTTTAAATGGAGAATGTGAGATTTTTTTTCAGCAGAAGAAAAAAAGTTTGAAGATGCGTTTTAATGGAGTAAATGGTACGAGTTTTTGTTGGAGAACATAAACTCGTGCCAAAGTCAGAAAGAGATGCTTGTGGGGCCTCAATATTTTTTTTTTCATTTTTTTTTTTTTTTCATTATTTTTACAAGTTTCAACTCAACCCTCATCTTTCCAAATTATCATTTTAGCCCCAATTCTTATTTAGATTTGTGGCAAACGAATCCATAACTTATTAAATACCTTATTTTCAAAATAAACTCAAATACGTCATTTTAGCTACCAAAAATTTTCAAAAATATTAATTACAAGGTAACTTACTTCATATACAAAGAGAAGAAAGAGGAAAGAAAACTAGTATTTAAAATAGAATAAGAGTAAGTTGTTATTTTATTGATATCAAAAAGCAATGCCTAATAAAAAAATTATTTACTAAATTTCACGAGTACCAAAATTTTCGGAGTTAAAGGTCCCTATTATAGAATTACGCACAGGGCCCTCAAATTCCACGGGACGGCCCGATGATACTCACTAATTAGAGTCTCTGATGGATTCAACTATAAGTAAATTCAGCAATAAAGTTATGCTTTTGCTACGTTTTCATAAGACAAAACTGTATTAGACATGGACAAAAACAAAAACAATCAGAACAGATATAATAGCTTACTGTGTTGAAATATAATATGCTAAATGCTACATTTATAAAACATTGCAGCAACAATACACACTATAGCATCGCAATATCTAAGGGTCCAGGGTGTTAACTAAAAGTGCTTTGTGACATTAAGTTTATTAAACTTAATCAAGTAGTTAGCTCCAAATGAAAAAATATATTTCCATCTTAAAGTGTTCCTAAAATTGGTCAAGCCAGAGTATTGAATACATCATCTCAAACTCAAAGCATCATTTGAATACGAGGTTTTCTAAATCTTAAACTAGATCGAACATATACAAGAATGCAGAACACGAACAACTAGCATTGGACTTTCAAACTCCTGGAAGGTATTCCAATATGACTGATTAATACTTTCTAATATGATAGACTAACTTTTGGGGTACTGAATTGAATATTCCTATCATTATATCAATGGCTTTATCATTTTGACAGACTAACAGCAAATAAATCAAAATCTAAAAGTTTAAGTAAACCATAACAAAAGTATGGGTCAAAACTAGCCGGGTCAGTTTGATTGCAAGCAATTTTTTCCTTAGATTTCTTTATGTATAAATAACAACTTGTACTGATATGCTATGCATTCACAGGTTCAAACAACGATATCAATGAACAGATTTCAACGCGATAGTAAATTATATAACCGAATCACCCGGTAAACAAGTGATGCCTCAAGCTGACAGGATGGCACAGACAAACTGCAACAGAGCATTGATTCTTTAAACAAAGACACTATAAGCAAAAGAGACATGTACATTCGAGTATTAATCCATCATCGTCATTGGATATTCATCAAACACCTGGTTGGTATTTCGCTTGAACATCCCATAATAGCAACTGATCATAAACGCTTATTAATAATACCAAGCAAATTAACACGAGATTTATTTTAAAATAATTTACATAACTTACTACAACTGTAAACCTTTATCTATACTACTATATAAAGCATTTAAGTTGTGGGCTCCACAAAAAATTAAGATAAGGAGTTCCAATCATTGAGTGACATGTGTCACTTCTCTAACTAAAAAATAACAAAAATGAAAGAGCTCTAACAAACTAAAATAAGGACCTCTAATAATGGGGTGACATATGTCACTTATTAACTAATTAATCACCTTTATTTTAATTTTAAATATCTTTTAATTCGCTTAATTTTTTATAATCTAATTTCACCATATTTTTAAAAATTTTATGCTCTTTAATTCAACATCCATTTTGATATATTTTTATGAGTTTTTAGTTTTTACATTTTTATGATTCAAATTTTTATAACTTTAACCTTTATTTCAATCAATACAAACTTTATATATCAAAATCATTTACGTTTGGGAAATTGTTTGACGGGTAAGAGATTGCGAATGTCTTTTTATAACAGGAATAATGATGTCACGGGAAAGATACGGAAAACACAAACAAACACATACAACTAACACATATACATTTGGAGTGTTGTGAAATTAATTCACTAAGCGGGTAGGGAATTGCGATGAGAGTTGGTTTAGCAATTCACTTACTATATTTATTATATAACTATATTTATCGCCGCCGCTGTGCGCGGGTATCCAACTAGTAATAAAAAAGAACATTTGGAATTAAGATACCATGGGGAAAAAGTCATAATAGGTGTGATTTTCATCTTGGATGAGGAAGGAGCATATACATTCATCATTTAACCGAGTAGTACTACCACTCATGATCATAATGGGAATAGAGAGAGTAATACTAATCCCCAATCTACCACATCATCCTCGTATATCAAACGCAACCCACAACTCTTAACACACTCTTCATCATAAAATTGAAGATCCACAGTGTCACCCTCTTCCACCACTAGTGTGTTATCATTAAGTGGATAAAACACGACTGTCATGCAACAATCCTCGTGATACTTAGTCTCCATACAATGACTTTTTTCTTTTGTTATATTATGTATTGTTGGAGAAGGCATAGAGTACTCTGTGGTTGCACATATGATGAGACCACATATTTTGTTATGATCAAAGTGCATTGGTGCCACAAAAGATAAAACATTTCCACTGTTTCCATAAGTACACCAGTCAGGTAAGTCCTCCCCCGAGAGACCGATGTGTAATCCTTCAGTACTCGTGAGTAATTCCTGTTACGTTAATTAATAATATATGAAAAGGTCTTTATATTACAATATATATGCACATCAAATGGAGAGGTTGCTTACCTTAAATACTTTGGAATGAAAAGTATATCCCTTTTGCCTTGAATCAAATGGCATCACATCTAATGACCAACATTTAGCTGCATCTATATTTTTCAATTGCGATGGAATAGGTGGAAGCAACTGTAATTCAAAACAATCGTTTGTTAAAAGGCGCTCCAGTTTCGAAAGGTTGCTGAAGCTCTCCGGTAGACTAGAAAATGTGTTTCCTGAAAGGTTGAGAATCCTTAATGACACCAAATTCCCAATTCTACTGGATACTTGCGAAACATTGCAATTTATCATGGTTAAGACGCGTAGGTTCCTTAGTCCTGTAACTTGCGTGAAACCTTCGGATCCAAGTTTTTCACAATCTATCAGCATAAGTTCTGTTAGAAACTGTAACTCAGAACAGTTTGAAGGAAGATTTACTAGGTTTATACAAGCATTCGCTTGTAACTCTTTAATGCTTGGAGGAAGATCTGGAATCGACTTTAAGTTGGTACAAAAAGATAATTCGATTTTGGTCAGTTGATGGAGTTGACTACCAACTTCATCTGAGATCTCTAGTAGGTTGGGACAGTTAGAGAGGTTAAGATTTTGAAGAGACGTTAAGGTACTTATCATATCCCATGGGAAACTATTCAATTGACTGCAACCACTTAGATCTAATAGAACAAGTTTTTGGAGGCAACTCATAGAGCTATCCAACTCTTCCAAATTGTCACACCAACATAGCCGAAGCTCCTCAAGGTTCTCCAGACCAATGAAATTTCCAGTCTTCATTAACGAGTCGGAATAACCCACGTCCAGAATCTTCAGCTTCTTAAGAATCTAGACACACAAATATAATAAACCATAATTAATAAGATAGCTAAAAAAGAATGGGATGGGATGATGGGACTGTCCACCATATTCACCAAATTATTTTCATATTCTCATTTCTTATATTAAGATCACAAATTATTTCAAAATGATCTATGAAAAATCTTAAACGATGGTAAGTCACTTCTTTGTGGTAATATGTCAATCAATTAACGAAAGTCTGAATCTAAGTCTATGTTATAAATCTATAGATGATTGATACCTAATATATAAAAGAATAAAATTGCAAAAATGGTCCCTAAAGTAATCCAAATGCGCAAAAAATACACCGAGACAAAAAGTATTGCAAAAACGACATTAATGTTCCATATTTTTGCAAAATGTACGGTCGTTAATTGATTGAGGGTAGTATTGTCATTTCACTATTCCCGCCTAAACCATTATAACACCCACCGATTAGCACAAAACCCAATAAACCCTATTGTTCAAAGTTCAATTGCATTTTCTTCCCTAAACTTTCAAATACGCATCGCGATCTAATAAAAAGTGAAGATGATGGCTCTACCATTTGGGATAAACCGCGGACGATCTTCCCCGATCTGTGATCTTGATGAACTATACGAAATGTTTGGTTATTGTTAATTGTATCGATTTTTTTAGTTAAATATAATGTTAACATCATGCACAATATGAATAGGAATAAGTTTACACATTAGGATGATTTTTTATGTTTTTAGTGTGTGTGTGTGTTGATGTTTATTGTTTCTACACAGAATCAAACCAGAACTTGTTCACTCTTAAAATCAGTCACAGTGGAAAATTTACCTCACAACCAGGAAGGGTGTATCTTGATCCAGTTACAGAGTGGTATGATTTGGTTGATTATGACATGTTTACGTTTGATGCGTATGAATCATTGTTAGATGACCTAAGTGTCAACAATGGTCATCGGATTTTAGTGTCTCATTTTAAGATGCCAGGTGAGACATTAGATGATGGGTTGTTACCCTTGACTGATGATGACGATGTTATGAACCTGTTGAATTGGTTCATGCACATAGAGAGATAAAGGTTTATATTGAGGCTAAAGGCAAAAAAGCAAAAAAAATCCAAAATTATTGATGAAATGCTGGATGAGCCTTCTGAAAATGTGGCTGATTTTGAGAATGCTACTCAAGCTTCAACAAGCAAACCTGATGGAACCACTGGTACCAGGTTGTTAAATGACATAGACACTCCTGCTGCTCAAAAACCTTTAAGTGTGGATGCTGGTGGAGAACAAGCTGAATAACAATCATCAATTATGGATGATGGCTTGTTCCAACATTACAATCCTGTAGATGATGTTGTTGAGGAAGAAGATTATACAGACATGGTCAATGAACTTCAAAGAAGAAGCGAGGATGTTGTTTTAGAGCTTAACGATACATGTGTTGATGAAAAGGCATTTGATATGGAGGAGCCTATTGAGCAGGAGAATCAACAACAATTGGATGTGAGTGATTTTGAAGTGGATGATGTAGGCACCCCCATTGAGCCACAGGTGGACATGACTGATTTTAGTTTTGAAAATGATGAGACCACATTTACCATGTCACAAAATTAGAGTATATTGATTTAAAATGAGCCATTTAAATAATAAAGTTTACCCATGTTAGTTTTTAAAGAGATTGATATTTGAATATGCTATAAGTTGAGTTAATTGCATTTTTGGTCCCTGTGGTATGCTCAAATTGCAGATTTGGTCTCCAAAACTTTGAAAGTGCACCAGAGGTCCCCATTTTCAAGTTTTCATTGCATGATTGGTCCCTGGGTCCACACAGACTAAGGGTATTCTAGTCATTTAATGTTGTCTTTTTCTTTTTTTATTTTCTTTTTAGTTTTCTTACATAAATAGTCCCTGTGTTGGAAGGGGTTTTACATATTTAGTCCATACACATTTTTATCTTTTTTTTTGCAAATCTACTTCCTATGGTTTTGACCCGTTACGGGTTTGGTCCCTCAACCACTATTTTATGTTAGTTTGACTGTCAAGTGGATGTTTTTGTCCGTTTTTTAACGTTTTTAAATCCGTTTCTATCGCTTTAGTCTCTGCTTTTTACGTTTTCGATCGTCTTTTACGTTTTCGTCCGCTTTTATCGCTTTCGCTCGTTTTACGTTTTTATAGGTTTCGTCCGTTATTTTATGTTTTTGTCCATTTTATACGTTATCGTCTGTTTTTTTACGTTTTCATCTGTTTTCGTCCGTTTTTTTTTATGTTTTAGTCCGTTTTTTTACGTTTTCATCCGTTTTCGTTCGTTTATATACATTTGTGTCCGTTTTTATACATTTTCGTCCGTTTTTTTACGTTTTCGTCTTTTTATGTTTTCGTCCGTTTTTGTACAATTTTGTCCGTTTTTTACGTTTTCATCCGTTTTTATTCGCTTTATCGTTTTTGTCCGCTTTATACAATTTTCAATTGTTTTTACGCTTTTGTACTGCTTTTTATTTTTCGTTCATTTTATACGTTTTCGCTTTTTTTTTACGTTTACATTTTTAAACGTTTTCTTACGTTCTTTACGTTTTCATCCGTTTTATCGCTTTTTCGCTTTTATCGTTTCGTCAATTTTTACATTTTATCTATTCTTATATGGTTTCTTCTTTTTACGTTTTCATCAATTTTTTACGCCATCCATATAAAAACGACGGAAACGTAAAAACGCACGAACGAAAAATGCATGAAAACGGATGAAAACGTAAAAATGGATGAAAAGTCTAAAATAGACAAAAGCGTGTAAATACTTACGAAACGATATAAATGATTGAAAACGATAAAACAGCTTGAAAACATATAAGAACGAACTAAAGCGTATTAAAACGAATAAAACGTGTGATAACGTAAGAAAAACTTTTAAAACGTAAAAAATTGACGAAACGATATAGACGCACAAAATGTATAAAACGGATGAAATGGATAAAAACGAATGAAACATATAAAACGAATAAACACGTATGAAAACGTAAGAAAAACTTATTAAAGCGGATGAAACGATAAAAACGGACAAAATGTATATAAACGGTAAAACGATGAAAACGATAAAATGGACGAAACGATAAATACGGACAAAAACGGACAAAATGTAAGAAAACTGACGATAAAAGCAAATTTAAAACTTATAAAAATTATAATACTAATATTAATAGTTAAATAAATAATAAAAAAAAAATCATACTAAATCTGTAAAAATGACAAGACACAAGGACCATTTATGTAAGAAACTTAAATGATGGACTAAAAAGAAAATAGGAAAAGAAGAAGACAAGGGTATTTTGGTCATTTGATGTTGATCAGGGACTAAACATGCAACGAAAACTTGAAAATGAGGACTTCTGGTGCACTTTTAAAGTTTTAGGGGACCAAATCTGCAATTTGGCCAAACCACATAGACCAAAAATGCAATTAACTCGGTATAAGTTACATATGCTTTAATGAGGTAAACGTGAATGGAACCCATGAGGAGATTTTCAAGACGGTTGAATACCTTGAAATAAAATTCAAAGTTTTGTCTTATTTTATGAAGTAAACATCTTGAGATGAAATCCATTGTGCATCATGAAAGTTTAAGAAAGATGATATATATATATATATATATATATATATATATATATATATATATATATATATATATATATATATATATATATATATATATATATATATATATATATATATATATATATATATATATATATACATATATATATATACGTATATGTATGTATATATATATATATATGTATGTATATATATACGATATGTATGTATATATATCGTATGTGTATATATATATATATATATATATATATATATATATATATATATATATATATATATATATATATATATATATATATATATATATATATATATGTATGTATATGTATATATGTATGTATATGTATATATATCTATATATATATAGGTATATATACATATATATATACATGTATATATATCATATATATATATATATATATATATATATATATATATATATATATATATATATATATATATATTGATAGTCTCTAAACACTCATCATTTTTGTACAAAATAAACTATGAAAATCATCTAAAACGTTGAAACACATCAAAATGATCAAAATATCACAAATCGGTGTTTTATGTGTTTTAAATACAAAATATCAAAATCGAGATGAAAACATATCAAATTTGCAAAATTGCGTTTTAGTCCCCCAAGTTTCAAAATTGTCAAAAAGCAGTCCCCGAGTCAAAATTTCAAAAGAAAAGTCACCAAAGGTCTTTTAAAATCATAAATTGTCATATTTAGTCCTTTGGTAGAAAATCTAAAAGTTTTGAGGAAATTACAATTTAGTCCCCTAAAATCCAAAATGTTCAAAACTAGTCCTTGAAATTTCAAAAGTGTCAAAATTAACCCTGGATTATTAAAGTTGGCAAAACCAACCGCTGACTACTCTTCATAAGTTACATGTTTGGTCCCTTGATTTCAAATATTACATAATTGGTCCTTGGTGTTACTAATATCCTAAGCGAACCAAACCGGACCCTAGTTATATTACCCAAGCCCAATATTAAACCCCTTGGCCCAAATCCACCAACCCGGTCACTGACCACAAAACACTAACATCGCCCTCTTTCTTCTCCTTCCCATTTTCCCAAACCTAACACTACCACACACACACAAAACCCAAAACTACACCTGTCCCTCCTTTTTGCCCATCACATACCCCCACTCCCAACACTGCGAGGCCCGTTTTGCTCCCAAGAAAGCATCACAAGAAACAAAGAGAAGACAAAGAGACAAGAGAAGGACGCGCGTGTTTTGTTGTTTTATCTCACACGTGATGAGAAGACAAAGAGACCAAGAAAGCAGAGAATCAAGAGAGAGAAGACAGAGGAGGAGCTGAGCTTATAAAATGGGCAGCCATTGATGAAGAAAGTAGTTAGTTTTTTTTAGTGTAGTAGTTAGTTTTTAGTTTTTTAGATTTTAAGCACTTTTTATCTATTTAACTTGTTGTATCTTTCATTTCAGTAAGAAACTCAGTAATTTGTATTTTTCAGTTTTTTGTAATTCCCACATTGTACTCAGTTTTAAGTTTTAATCCAAATTCAGTATTTGGTCAATTTCAAATATCAATTTAATTTCTGTTTTTAAGTCTTTCTATTAGCTTATTGAGCATTCAATAACATAAAGTTAGCTTAGTTACTTCATGTTTCGTTTAAGTTTATTGAGCAAAGAAGAAAGAAATTGAGTTTCCTAAGGTTTTGCATAATATTTTTAGTTCAATTTGGTCGGTGAAAATTTATAAAAATAGAAATCACAAGTCTACCAACTTATTTATCATTGGTTAAAAGAAAAAAAAAATTCAAAAAAATAGTTTGATAGGTCTGCATTTGGTTCAAAGCTTGGGGCTATTATCTGTTCTGTGAAGGGGTATGCAGGCCAATCCTTAGTTTTTCTCAGATTGTTAATGCTGCAAACAGCTTATTAGGGGTATTATTGGGGGGCAAAAGTAAGGGGGTAGGTGGACTCAAGGTGTGCAGAAGCTCAAGTGTTCACTCTCCCTACAGCTTATCCCAAATAAGCTCCTAAGAAGCTCTTACACAGGTTACCTTGCGACTGCAAGTACAAGCAGTCACTTATTCATTTCTTTCTTTTTTTTAGCTTAATAGTATTTGTAACTGCTTGTTTAGTTCTACTAGGATTGAATTAGTTCGATTAGTCTAGGATTAGTACCCTTCAGTGCTTATTAGAAGCTTCATTCAGATTGGCGCTTTGTTGATTCGATCTAGTTTTAGTTTAGGACTCCCTGTTAAGTTTATGCCAACCGCTTCTCCCCTGTGTAATTAGTGCTTACAATTTTATTTAGGAGTGGATATGCATGAGTTAGCTTAGTCTAGTGCTTAATCTATCGCTTATCTAGTGCTTTCCGTTGCAATTTGATTAAAGGGTGTTTGTGTGTAAAATTGTCTTTGGGTGTTCTTGTGCTTAGAGTTTGTTAGAATTAGTTTGCTAAATCCCTTTGGATATAGTAGAATCATTAGAGTCCCGTCTTGCTTATCAAATCGGTAAAAGTCAAAAACAAATTTGCCTTGCTCTAAATTGATCATTAGTCGGTGTGAAGTTAAACGACTTGGAATGCAGGTGTTAAAGTTATTAATTTAGCTTCATATAGTTCCATTTCATCATTATACATCACTATCACCCAAGATTTGCAATTAAAATTAACAAGAGTCAATTTTTCATTTACGTGATAAAAGTCAAATACCATGAAATGCGGTTTCTAAGCAACTTGCGATCAATTAGAATCCTCATTAGAGCTTGTTAGAAGCGTAAGTTGGGTTAGTTACTCTTTGTCGTGGACTTGAGGATCTTCAATTAGTTTGTACACAAGCTCCTTTGATAAGCTTGTGCATAGGCTCAAACATAGGACTGATTATTGTTTCATAGATTAAGCAGCTTGTATGAAATCATTGATCGAGCTTGTAGCTTGTTAGGATTAGGTGTAATTAGTTGTTCTTAGCTTAATTTAGTATTCTCTAGTTTTAGTAAGCGTCTGTAGCTTATTTCATGGTTTAGCTTATTTTCATTAAACTTATTAGAATCAGTTGACTCTGACTTTCATATCTTCCACATAAGCTACTGATCTTTTATTTTTCATAGAATTAGAATTAGATTTTATAATTTCTGAATTTTTCATAATTTTCCATTGTTGTTTACTATTTTCTTAATTTAAATTAGGTTTTAGGCATTTTAAATAGCATTTAATACAAAAATTAAGAAAAGGTTCAAAAAATAATTTTTCATTTTATTAAGTTAAGATAAATATAAAAGCCAAAAAGTATTTTTCCATATTTTTCTTAGTTAAATTTGTATTTTAAATATTTTAATTAGTTTTAATAGTTTAAAATTCTAGAAAATAGAAAAATAATCATAAAATACAAAAATAGTTTTTTAAAATTCTAGTTTGATATTTTAGACTTTTCATTTCATAATTTTAATTTTCTAGCTTTATTTCCTATTTTCTTGTGTTTTAGGTAATTATTAATTAGTTAAAAATAGTTTTAATTAATAATAATTAGATAATTAGTTATAAAAATAATTTTCTTTTCTATAAATTTTCTTTATCATTAGGATTGTAAAATGTATTTTCATATTTTTAGGATTTATCTTGTGTAATTTTCACGCTTTTATTTATGCGTTTACGTAATTATAATTTAAACGTAAGTTTTTAGTTTTAAGTTTTAAACGTTCATCATTTTAAATATAGTGATAGCGTTTATTTAATATTTTAATCTTTTAATTTCCTTTAATTTTCATTTTAGCCCTTGTAGTTTATGTCCTTTTTCCGTAGTTATAATAATTCTCAATCTCCTTTCCGCTCAAATCTCGCGATCACTATATCGCTCGATTATCCATCTTGACATTTCATTGGGACATAACGACACTGGAGACCCTATACTCCTCAGATCTTCATTGATTTCGTCTCAAGTTTTAAGTTTTCTTCACTGCGTGAGAGAACTTGATTGGCATTTCTTGTATCAAATTTATATACATATATATATATATATATATATATATATATATATATATATATACATACATATATATATATATATATATATATATATATATATATGTATGTGTATATATATATATATATATATATATATATATATATATATATATATATATATATATATATATATATATATATATATATATATATATATATATATATATAAATATATATAAGTAGGATCCATGAGAGTAAATTAAAATAAGAAGTGGTAAGAAGTGACCAAAATCACGCATTTGAGATGCAAGACTGCATTAGATGCATTTTTATTCATATAGATCTGACATCTTGAGTTTCGAAAGTTAATTTGATGTATCGATGGTGCAAATTGATTTTCATGATTTTGGCACGCACAGAGGAACAAAAATAAAAGAAATCATGAAATGCATCTAATATACGTTATGCATCGATTAAAAGCGTAGAAACACACTATGGTGCGTTATAATACATCTAAATTATAAGGATGCATCCCAATTTAGTCGATGCGTCTAGATTTATGTTATAGTTTTTCTTATTCTTCTTATTTTAAGTAATCTTCTTATTTGATCCTAAATATATATATATATATATATATATATATATATATATATATATATATATATATATATATATATATATATATATATATATATATATATGTGTGTGTGTGTGTGTGTGTGTGTGTGTGTGGCTAAACGACGCTCGTGTTTATGAGGTCAATTGATGAAACACCCCTTCACTTATAAAGATGATGATCACAATATCGATTTATAGTTGTCATAGTTAAATGTATATAAACATTGATTGTTCTCACTAGTGGTCATAAATGATATAATGTATCATTTACTTTGCATTCATTGATACTATATAACTTGTGAAGTACGAGGATATACTCGTATAATGATATGTATGACATATGTTTAATCCTTCTTGATATGTGAAGGTTAAGTGGAGAACACTTGTTTATATGAGAATCAAACATATATTCTATCAAAACTACTACGTTGATATTTAGGAAGTTGGTTTATGATATTGGATTGCACCAACTAAGAAATTTAAGTGATGTGATCATCAGGGGAAGAGAAGATACGCGTTGTACTCTTTTTCCCTTGACCACGGTTTTGTCCCCAGAGGGTTTTCCGAAAAGGTTTTATGAGGCAACATCCCCGAGTGTATAAAGGAATTATGTACTCTTTTTCTTCACTAGATTTTTGTCCCACTGGGTTTTGTCTAGTAAGGTTTTAACGAGGCATAATCCTCGAATGGACATCCAAGGGGGAGTGTTATGGAGAATTATAATATTGATGTCCATATCTTATAGGATATTGATTAGATGTATTTAAGTTATATTAGGAGATTACATATCTTCTAGAATGTTTTATCTTGTACTATAAATATACCTTTTTATGAGATGAATAAAACTGAATTCTCCATTCTCTCTATCTTCTTGTTATTGTTCGTTACTTTATTGTTTCACAATACTTCTTTTTTTTTTCTTTTTTTTATGGGTTCTTTATTATTATAACCAGGTCCAATCATATAACATATGTTAGACGGGTTGTACATAAAAGAGTGCCTTTTATTGTCATTTTACATGTCTAAACACTAAATAATTTTATAAGCCAAACACAGGAAAATTGATTATTTGATTATTGCGACATCAAACAACATAATCAAACCCAAACATCACATTTTAAAATCGCGCTTAGCAACAATTAATTATTTGATTATCTATTTTCAAAACATATAATCTATTTTGAATAACCAATCCAAACACCCCCTAAATAAATGTCTCAAGGTTTAACATATTCCATGAAGGGGTTTGCTGCACCCACATAAAAACTTCCACTCAAAACTATCACTCACTGACGTGTCAGCGGGTGATTGGTTTTATGTGAGATCCATATTCCACAAAAAATCAGTCATCCGCTGACACGTCAGCGAGTGAAAGTTTTGAGTGGGAGATTTATGTGGATCTAGACTTTCTCTTCCATGAATATGGTAAATGCTACCACTAGATTTAGTTAGAGGGTTAAACGAAACATATAAAGGCCACCTATCCAAGAAAATCTCATTAACATACACAAGTGAAGTAAAATATATATATATATATATCTTGTAATATACAAAAGCAGAGTAAAGAGATATTGAGATAAGCATATATATGTAACTGCAAAGCAAGCGTGTAAAGTGAGCCACGTGAGAAATGAAAATAAGATGATCATACCTTGACTCCATCCCAGAGTTTTTCCAGGTTGCTATATTTCAATCTAATAATCACCACGTTGCCCATATCAATGTTGTCAAGACTTTTGCAAGGGAACTCATCCCATGCCAAGTATTTCAAATGTTTAAAAGAGAAGCAGGTTGACATGTCATCATATGAAGAAGACTGCGACCATTGTTGCGTAGAATTAAGCAACTGAATGAATCTTAGACCACTCATCTTTTTTAAGGCCTCGAATTGAAGAGTTGCCTCCTCTTCCATCTCACTGTAATCCAACTGAATGCTTCTAACTGAATCTGTTCCCTAGTAAACAATAATGGAGAGAGAGCTATATTTAGTGCCAATAAACTATGTAGGTGTTGAAATGTAATGATACATTATATCATAAACTCAGAGATATTTAGCGTACAGAATATTCTCTGAATACGCGAACAACGTCCCTAGGATCTGTCAGTCTAGTACGCTGTCCAGGATCATCAGGATGTTCTTGGCGGACCACTTCGTGGCCCATTTCCTCAATCACTTGATTCATCATCACGTATGGATTATCTTGATCCATGTCTTGGACTAGAAATTTATCAGCTAGATGTTGAATTTCAATATCTGGGAAGAATGCCAATTCTTCATCGTGCAGTACTTTGACAATCAATTCTTTATTCCATCCAACAAAGAAACAAGCAATATCTAAAAATAAATTCTTTGCAGTGACACTAAGTGAATCGTAGCTCATCTGAAGCTGCTTTTGAACATCCCCATGAGGAATTCTTTTTAACTTCTTCAGTAAGCTCGGCCAGTGTTTCCTTTCATGACCAATAAAATATCGACTCCAGACCTCAAGAACCAAGGGAAGCCCCCCGGCAAGAGCCCCGACTTCTTCTATAAACTCCATGTTGACGAGATTATTGTCTCTTGAAAACATAAGCTGATTAAAGAGATTAAGAGACTCCCGTCTATTCAACTCCCTTGTTTGGTAGGAAGTATACGGAATGATACCAAGGGACTGTTTGTCTCTGGTGATCACGATTATTCTGCTTCCTTTATAGAACGATGCGGGATTAATACCCAATGATTTCAATTGCTCAAAATTATCAACATCGTCAAGAACCAGCAGAATCTTCCGACCTCTTATCAAGTTTCTTATCTGTGTAACTCCATCATTATGATGATACATGCGTGAAAACTTATAATTTAGAGTTAAACAAGATATGAGCTGGTTTTGCAATTCGATTCTCCAATTGGGACGATCGAGGTTCACAAATGAAACCATAAAAACAATAAACAGAACAAACAATAACACAATGTTTCTTGGAATAAGCTCTCCAATTAATCGAAAAGTATTGGCTTACAAAACCGATATTGATGGTACAATGACAAACCACATGGTTTGTATATATAGGTATTAGAACATGCTTTCCTAATCCTACTACAATTCTAATATTCTAGTTATAATAGAACCGACATTCCCATGGACATGGGTCGATGGCTATTGCTTCCCCATGGGCTCGGGTCACTATTAGCCCAACATTCACCCCCAATTTCGACTCGAGATAGGTAGGTCTTCAACTCCGAGTAACTCTTGCATTTCCTTGAACTTAATCCTTGCGAGAGCTTTCGCCGAATATCAAGACGTTGTAAATCACCTCTTACAAACTCAACTTGTACTTGGTCTCTTTCAACACACTCCTGGATAAAATGATAACGTGTATTTATATGCTTGCTTCTCCCGTGAAAGACCGGATTTTTCATAAGTGCAATAGCCGATTTGTTGTCAACAAATAAGACCACCACTTTCTCTTCCATTCCGGTTATTTCACTCAACAATCCACGTAACCATATCCCTTGACACGCTGGCCGAGGTTGCACCATGAACTCGGCTTCACAAGACGATAGAGCCACCGTGTTTTGCTTTTATGAGCACCAAGTGATAGGTGATTTACCTAGATAAAATACGTGCCCAGCTTGTGTCACCATCATCTTGGTCCATTGCATAACTACTATCACTAAACCCCACTAACTCCTTGGTCTTTTCCTGTTGTATCGTATTCCAAAATTCAAACTACCTTGGATATACCTTAGTATTTGTTTCACAACGCCATATGTGATTCTTTTGGTTCTTGCATATAACGACTAACCAAACCAACCGAATAAGATAAATCAGTCGAGTGTGTAGTAAATACCTTAAACAACCAACTCGTCAGCCTATACAAAGTTGCATCAACCGGTTTTCCTTCCTTATCCATGCTTAACTTCATTCCGTGTTCTAATGGACATTGAGTAGAATTCGCCTCATGCATCCCAACATCTTTCAAGATCTTCTTTGCATAGCTTTCTTGACTTATTGAGATACTCGAATCCTCTTGCTTTACTTCAATGCCAAGATAATAGCTTAACTTTCCCAAGTCACTCATATCGAACCTTTCTTGCATTTGTCTTCCTACCAAACAAGATTCACACAACTTGTTCTCTTGATGAATTATTGGCAACTCTTCAACCATGCCCTTCCTTGCCATTAATTCCATCGCCCTCGAAATTAATGTGACCCATCCTAGCATGCCATAACCAAGCATCATCTTCCATCTTTGCTTGAGACACACCGGACTTCCAACTTGGAGCTTAATCTTGTAAAGTCTATTACTTGTTCTAGAACCTTCATCAAAAGCTTGCCATCCGAGTCAATGATAGTAAGAAGGTTACCTTTCATACGAATGTCACATCCGCCTTCTGTAGCTTGCCCAAGACTAATTATGTTGCTTTTAGCTCTGTAGGTAATAGACTCCAGTGATTAACCGCTGCTCTCCGCTTTCCTTCAATGATTATCGAACCCTTTCCTTTATCTCGATGTAGAGTTATCACCAAACTTCACTCACGGAGATATTCTCATTCAACTCCGAAAGTATTCTCGGATCCCCGTCATGTGATTACTTGCTCCATTATCCAAATACCAAGTGTCTTCCTCGCTTGGCTTAGTATTCAATTGGTTTGGGATAATCTTTTCTTCATTCAAGAAAACTACTTTTGAACGCTTTTCATCATAAAAAGTGTCGGGTCATCATCATCCTCCTTTGCAAAAGGTTTGATTCATGCTTTTGCTTCGCTCACGCTGCTCAGTGGCGCTTAGAAGCAAAGTGACCATATTCATCACATCTAAAGCATTGAATCTTTGAAAGATCTCGACTTTTGTTCTTCTTTGTCTGTATTGCTCCTTTGAGTTGTTACGTTGTGGTTATTAGCTTGACCACTATCATGAGATTCGCTTTGAGAAGAAAAGTTTTGACCTTTACCGCCACCGGAGGAATTCCTTCCTCGACCTTCTTATCATATCTTTCACCCTTCCCGAACATCAACATGCCTTGATCTTCGGTGGTGTCAACACCCTTCATTCTTCCTTCAAAAGCTTTCAACCTTCCAATTGCTTCTGAAAAGACATAGTATTCAAGTCAAGAAATTGTTCTATTGAGGCAACAATTGCAACATACCCATCCGAACGGATGCAAGTAGTTTCAACAAGTTTCTGTCTTCATAAATTGTTCCCAAGCTATTGACTTCAAGCCATAATTTTGCCCAACCTAGCCGCAAAGTCATCAATTGATTCGTTGACTTTCATCTTTAAAGATTCGAATTCGCCTCCAAGGTTTGCAACCTTGCATCTCGAACCCGATCAACACCCACATACCGGTCTTCAAAGCTCCCCATTTCTTTCGTCATGTTGAATTGTGAAACTTGAAAGACAAGTTCTTCCGAATCGCCCGGAAGAGTAACGCCACCGCCATGTGATCTTGCTTATCAACAACTTGTGTTCCTTCCCCGGTTCCAATGCATCTAGTATTCCATGGACTCGAATACCGCTTTAACTCTTATTGCCCATATGTTATAATTCGTGCTTGTTAACATTGGACATTGAAGAGTCGTTTAGTATGTTCAATTGGTGGTTGACTCGACCGCCTTGCACCATCCTTCTTGAACGCCTTTTGTAAGTTACCGTGTTGTTTGATTGTCTTCCGTACCCTAGAACACGCTTGTTTTACTTCCACCTAAGTAAACCAAGTTAAAGTTTGAAACTTTATTGATTTCTTAAGGAACCCTTTAGTGATCGACTTTGGATACCTCTTGAAATCGATCGAGCTTTAAAACCCACAACCGTGTTGAGATCCATCGTGACCGACTGAAACCCTTCATTGATCGACCAGATCGCTTGGAAACCCTTCAGATCAACTTGAAACCCTTCAGTGATCGACTCCACCGCCCCACAACGGTAATGGATATCTCCAAGAAAACAACTAACATCGAAATACGAAGAAATTTTATTATACGTTGCTTTGACAATAGTGGTTTTACCTATCCCACTAATTCCAAAACTGCAACAACCAAAACATCTTCAGAATCTAACCTCAGAGTTGAAATTAGTTCTTTAACCTGGGATCCTACCATGACAGGGTGATCTGCAATATGCAGCTCTTGTGGGCTTTGCATCTTTCAAGTTGTTTAACAATTTTGATACGAACTTCTCCTCGTCCCTGCCAAATTGAAGTAGAAATTTAATACATAGGACATATTAAATATCTCTTGTTCTCTTGTAACTTCTTTTTTCAAACGACATGTATATGATTTATCTGTAACTGAAGAGCAAAGATGAGAGTTAAAAGTTACCCATTTTGCAAGGGTAGACCAGACCGTTGACCTGCATCTCTTAAGGCTTGCTTCCATTTTTGAACTCTCTTCGGATCAATGTCGCCGTTGGCCTCGTGAGCTTGTAAAGCTTCCTTAAAAGAACCTTCTTGACTTCTAACATCAGATGGTTCGACTTTATAAAATACAGGAAGAACTTTCCTTTGATCAAACTTGCCAAGGCAGTCCATTATGTCGACCAACTCATCGAGTGACCTTACAGAAGAAGCATAGTTGGTAGAGAATACAACAACATATATCTCGGATTCCTCGATAGCTTTCAACAGATGTAAACTCATGTCTTGACCAACAGGGAGCATGGTGTGGTCAGATATAGTAAAACCTCTCCGGCCGAGTGCTCCCTGAAGGTGGCTTATGAAGTGTTTGCCGATTTCTTCGTAAGAATAATTCATGAATACGTCATTTTTTGGCCTTTTACTATCAAAATCATCGTCGTCATCGTAAGAATCTGAATCCCTTTTCATCTCAAAAGAAGAAGAAGAAGATAAATACATTTTTTTTTTCCAATTATGAAGGCAAAGTAACAATGCGGTAACAAGTATTGATATGCTGCTCCTGTTTAAAGTATTCTATAAAAAAAAAGTTTAAATCACTGAGAATATACTACCTTGTGGCTTGTGCACCACTTTTATTATTGATATGGATAAAAGGTGAAGAAAAAGTGAGTCAACCATTTTTGTCATATTCTAACTTTGCACCCAAATTTTGTCCCTCGCCTCTTTCCTGTTAATTGCTTTAAAACGTGTATTGACCTTTACCATAAAAATGATTGACTTGTGAATATTCATATATTTAGAAATGTCAACATGACAACATCTCATGAATATAGTATTGACATTTTCGTTCAATAAAACGCGTAAAGAAGGTCCCTCAGCACTTAATTCTTATTGTTTTCTTTTCCAGGTTTTTGTATGAATCTATCGTAATATTTTCACAAAAAGATGTTACGAAAGATTCACGAGATTATCACAAAACAAAAAAAAAAAAAAAAAAAAAAAAAAAAAAAAAAAGGAAAGTGTCACGACCATTCATTCACATTGTTTATCATCACTCAAAAAAGAGAGAAAACTAAAAAGGTACATATCCAATTGAGATTGTGATTCCATGGAACGCATCCGAAAAGAGTGGTAATTTGCATATTCCTTTATTGATTGAGACATTCTAATTTAAAGTGCATTGACACTTATACCCTCATATGATTTTTACTTATTTTCATCCTGTAACGGTATAAATATCAAGACACTCTAAATTAAAGTGTCCCAATCAATTTGAGGAGTGTGCAAATGAGCTCTCATCCGGAAAACATTTCGCTACGACGTGTTCCTTAGTTACACTACAAAAGAATAGCTAAATATATAAACTTTTCACATGGAAAAGATCTAATAAAACAAAATTAAAATAAGAATCTTTGAGAGTTCTAATCACACATTCAAATAAGAGGAGAATTTAAAGAGATATATACATTTTTTGTCGGTTGCATTTAAAATGTGTTGTTGTAGTTTACGTAGGAAAGCAGTTACACTTTTATTAATAAAATCTAAATTACAATAAATAAAATTAACGATAAATAAATAATGAAAATTAAATACTGAACAGAATGTAGCGAGATAAGCGATAATTAAATAAAATAATAAAATAGTCAAAAACTTACTTGATCAAATAGAGATCAACAAAGAAGCCTAAAAGCGAAGCACGTGTTTGACACGCCCTTAAAACAGATTAAGCGATACATTCCTCCGGTATGTTCAACAGTAAAACAGATTAGTTGTCTTGTCGACTTAATAAAACCTGTCTGGAATTTCATCTTAAGAGATGCATATTCCATATGTTGAAATCAATAATAACTATTGATTTGATGTGTGTAAACTTGTGGAATTAGGCTCTATTTATACACATAGACTCACTCCAGTTTACTCATCCCACCGTGTGGGATTGAAAATAAACTACTTTTCCTCTTTTGGGCATGGTGCATCATGCCTAACTTTGAGACAGAATATCTCATTCACATCAACTCTATTTTGGACATAAAGGCTTATTACGAAGCTCTCTTTCGAGGAAGCGAACCTACAAACTATTACTCATATATGTGACATATACATATAGATAATTGTGTCCAAAGTTGGTCGAAAATTCACTTTTGCCAACCAATTTTCCAACAATCCCAGCACATGAATGGAGATGGGTCGTGTACAAAAAACTACGATGAAATTCCAATAGTTGAATCTTGCGAAGGATAGGTAGGTGTGACCCTTTGAACGCTTCCCTTGTGAGATGCACTTAGTCTCCTAGATCCGAGGTAGCGATGTCCTTGAACTCGACCTCCTCACGTAGACGACATTACACTACACAAGACTCTCCACGACATTGTCAAGTCCTCGTAGTCATGTTCGTTATGGTCATGAACACTAACTTGCTTCTCGCAAGAGCTCTTAGGATTTGCTTTATGACAATTCCCTTCAAAGCGAACCCACTTCTCTCTCACATAGGTGATTTCATCTTGAATCATTAAAACATATGTTTTGTGATTTCATCTCGAATCATTATGCTTTGTGATTTCATCTGAATCATTAAAGCCATATATTTAACCTCTCAACAAGTCACATTTGTTATAGGAATGGACTAGGAAGTTACAATGTTAAGTAACTCCCAGTTAGCGTGACTTCCCCGCATTTATATGATTAGGTTGTCCTATTGAACCCAGATCTTGGGATCTCCGGTCAGTAGGTTAGGTTTTCCTTCATATAAACTCATTCCTTTAAGGGCTCTAGTCCCATTCCTTTAGGCGACTTACTAACTAACTCTCTCTTAAGCCTTTTTCAGCGGATCCGCGATGTTATCTATTGACTTTATGTAGTCAATCGTGATAACTCTAGTTGAGAAATAGTTGTCGTACCAATCAACGTCTATGATGGATATGTCTTGACTTACCGTTTTACATTGTGATATGAGCTCTGTCAATTTCAATTGACTATCACACTTTATATAGATGGTCGTTACGGTTTACGCCATCTTGGTATGTCCTCTACAGAATTAACGAGATATCCGATATTCTATAAATTTATCTCAAATGATAAATTCAAATTCCACCATAGATTTAGCTATAAAAGTCTATTTGAAATACTTTCAAGATTTCCAAGACACTGACTTCCCGTGAGAGTCAATACATCGCTTCTAGTGGATCTAGATTCTTTTATGTAAGAATCCATATTTGCATTACTCTATCATTAGATAGCAGTTGGATATCTTCAAAATGCAATATCGTAAGTATCATAGTACTTGTGTAATACTATTCAAATGGTCATCACTTGAATTAATGGTATATTTACTTAACTTGATTTTAATTTCTAAATCAAGTCTTACACACGTCATTAGACACATAAGGCTTGATATTCTGCGAGTATTCAAAATAGGCAACACCTCTACCTCTATTATAAATAGATTTAAAAGATGTCATTGGAGTTCTAGCTGGGCCGGAATCCCCACATTGAACCTCGAAGAATATTGTCCTTATAGTGTTTATGACTTCAAAACAAATCCATTTGGTTTCATATGATCTTAGTTCCAAGAACCATATCGAGCGACCAATGTAGTTCATGTCAAATCTTGACTCCAACATTTCATTAGTGGATTTGATCATCTTGTTATCACTTTCGATGATAAGTATACCATCTATGTATAGACACATGATTACATATATACCAACAATTATTTCTTTCCACGAACATCCGTTATTTTTTAAATCCACGCCTACGACATGGCGTGAAAAAAATTGATGTCATTGTTTGGGAGCTTGCTTTAAGCCATATAATGACTTAACAAGCCTACAAACTTTGTTCTCTTGTCCGGGAGCCATGAAACCCTCGGGTTGGTTCATGTGAATTTCTTCTTCTAAATCTCGTTTAGAAATGCGTTTTCACATCCATTTGGTGAACTTCCAAATTTCTTAAGCGGCAATAGCAAGTATCATCCTAATCGAGGTTATTCGGCGTAACAAGCGAATATGTATCAACGTAATCAAGACCTTCTCGTTGTCTAAATCCTTTGATTACTAATCTTGCTTTATACTTGTCAATGGTGCCATCGGCTTTCATCTTTTCTTGAAGATCCATTTATAGCCTAGTGGTTTACAACCAAGAGGTAAATCCATGAGCTCCCAGTATGATTTTGTAAATAGAATCTATTTCACTTTAATGGCTTCTTTCCATTGAGGCCCTTACGAGGAAGTAACCGCCTCTCGGTATGAAGTAGGTTCGTTTCAACCATAAAAGAAACAAAATCGGGTCCAAACAATTTCTCGGTTCTTGCCTTTTGCTTCTTCTAGGTTCAACCTCTTCTTCCTCAATTTGATCTTGTCTCTCATCTTGGAGATCATTATCAACTCCTTTGTTGTCTCTTATCACGAACAACATTATCATCTTGATGTCTCTCGTCATGAAGGACTTCATCATTTAGTTGCCTCATCATGGACAACTTTACCACCAAGCCTAGATGAACATCCATTCTCCTCTAATAATCAAGGAAACACGGTTTCATACAATGAAAGTTTTCTTTGATTCGGTTATCGTATCTTTGTGTATATTCATCATTTCGAATCACATACAAAGAAATGATAAGCACTACGATTATGAGCATATCCAAATTATGCAAACCACGTTTTAGGTCCAATATTTTGAACCTTGGGTGTCGATGCGGATAGACACCCCGCATTCATAAGTACTTATAGGATGGTTTTCTTCCCATCCATAGTTCATAAAACTTTTCACTTCAGAGGATCTTATCTAAAAGATAAGTAGCCAATAAAACCGCTTTCCCCAGCATGCCATGGCTTAAACCATGACTTTAACAACATGGCATAACCATATCTTTAAGGCATAGTTCTTTCCTATCAACAATTATGTTGTGGTGTATAAGGAGCAATAAATTTATATCTTATTCCATGTTTAGCACATACATGAGCGAAGACACATATTTACCTCAATACCACTTGAATCGTTGATTCTCAACTTATTTGTATAGATCAATCTTGTCTATATTCTTACTCTCAAGTAAGTAAAGTCGCAATATTTTGTACTACCATCAACAATTACGATGATGTACCTAATTGCTACCTTTGTAGGTATCGATTCCAAATCACATAAAACTATGTGAATCAAGGGTTCGGTTAATTTTTTTGGTCGACGGTGAAAAGACAATCTTGTCAATTTGGCTTCAACATAAGTTTTACTTTTGTAATCCGTGTTCGTTTATTTAATTAAACAACGTATTGAGTTAAAATTAACATGTCCGTGTTGGCCATGCTATACATTCAAATGATCAAATAATTTGAATTCATACTCATTTTATTAAAACAACAAAAAAATTGATTCACTTAAACATTTAATGGAGGCATAACCAGATTGACCAAAATTTTGTTCAATGTTAACTTAATTTTATTTGATTAAAATAAAAATAAAGCCAAATTTATTAAGCAACCATCCAAATACAAGATTCCTACGAATCTACGCACATACAACGTGTTGGTTGACTTAAGCTCTTTCCATTTGTGAATTTCAACACCACATTTCTTTTCCTTGTTATTAGCGGTTGTAGGTTGCCCATAAATTGCATCTCTCCATTTTACGCTACTTTGAAAGAGTTAACCAAACTCTTATCATCATACTTATGACATGATGCCCAGTGTTAATCCACCATTATCTAATGTCGGATCCGCCTTGGCAACAATTTTCATTTCATTAAGGCCATTTAACCTATAGTTATGACACATAAAATCGAATGCTTTAAAGCATCTACCATACATATAACTTTCAGTATCGGTCTCCCTTTCATCAAGTTCGGGAGGCGGATCCTTGAGATGTCACTCATGACATTACAGAACATTCGATATCTGAGATTCCTTATTAGTGTAAAACTAAATTTGGAATAATTAACAACTTGCTATATCACAAAGTGTTTCTTAACAAACACGATAACATCAATTTTGTTTAAAACACTCTTTTTTGTAAGATCCATTATACAAAACCGCTTTTAGACTAGTCTTCGTTTAAACAATTAAACAATATCGCATATTACATAATGTTTTTTAAACAAAACAAATTTGTAATACGATTTTGTCAATCTTCTTTAAGAATATCTTAATAGATACGCATCACATGGTCAATTCTACAATGAAACTCGACAAGGTTTCAAAATAGATTTACTCTTTCAAAGAAACTCAACAAGGTTTCTATAGATCTACCTTCAATGCATAAAGTTTCAAGAACTATATTTAGTTTATAATTAAACTCAATCCGGTTTAAATAAGCTAAACAAGTCAAAGAAACTTTTCCACCAAATTTGATAATGACGATTTTGTTTCAAACAAAACCATCTTGGTTTCAATAAACACGTTCTAGTAATCTAATAAAATAACAACTTGTATTTATGAGATTTGTTTCAAAGAAACTCCACTTGGTTTCAATGAATCTGATTTCATCATGATTTTTTAACCATGTTAATGTTGGCGCACCAATTACATTCATAAAAATTCACTAGGGTCGCAACTTATGTTACCATCGGTTAACTTGTGAATATTTTAACACAAAAAGATTAAAAAGCGCTAAAACAATATGGTATCTAATAAACTCGACATGGTTTATGTAAACTTGTACCAAATATGATTCGAGAGAAACACAAGCTTGGTTTCAGAATCCAGATTTAAACAATAACATATGCAATAAACAAAGTAAATAAATCAGTTTGAAAAAGAAACTCATCATGGTTTCAATAAAACTGATTCAATAAACTGTTTTAAAAATCGTTTATAAATCTGTTATACCAAATCTGTTAATTAAAATTATGTTTAGTTATAAAACTGATTTTCAAAGAAACACAATCTTTGTTTCAGCAGAAAAACAGTTTGTATAAAATATGTTAATTAAAATAAATCAGATTTTAATAAAAAGTGTTTTAATTACATTAAACAAAATGCTTTTAAGGCTGTAGGAAGCGGTTACACTTTTATTAATAAAATCTAAATTACAATAAATAAAATTAACAAGAAATAAATAACGAAAAATTAAATACAAAGCGAATGTAAGCGGATAAGCGATAATTAAATAAAATAATAAAATAGTCAAAGACTTACTTGATCACCAATAGAGATCAACAAAAAGCACTAAAAGCCGAGGCACGTGTTTGACACGCTTCCGCCCAAAAGCAGATTAGCCATCTGTTTCCCGAGGCACTGTGACAAAAGCAGAAGTTGTCTTGTCGGACTTAACAAAACTCTGAATTTCATCTTAAGAGATCGTATTCCATATGTTGAAATCAATAATAACTATTGATTTGATGTGTGTAAACTTGTGGAATTAGGGCCTCTATTTATACACACATAGACTCCTCTAAGTTTACTCATCCCAGATGTGAGATTGAAAATAAACTACTTTTCCTCTTTGGGCATGGTGCCGAATGCCTAACTTTGAGACCCGATATCTCATTCACATCAACTCTATTTTGGACACATAAAGGCTTATTGCGAAGCTCTCTTCGAGGAGAACGCGAACCTACAAACTATTACTCATATATGTGACATATACATATAGATAATTGTGTCCAAAGTTGGTCAAAAGTCACTTTTGCCAACCAATTTTCCAACAGTTTCTTCTCGCTCTTCTTATTTTCATTTTATTTCTCATTTGATGTTAACTAAAGCGTGTAAAATCAAAAAGTTCTCACTTACCTTGTGCGTGAACCAATTAGATGTCGTAAATTATTTCACTGTTACTATGTATAGATATCTAAGAATATTTCTCACACTCAGTGTTGAGGATGTGGGGCCGGAAAGAGAGCAGGAAAAAGACTATCCAGTGCAGGAAACAAAAAAAGTCCGCACCATTTAATGCTGGAAAAGGCCATAAAAATGTATGCGGGATCTGAGTCCTACGTGATAAAGAAGAGATAGATAATGAGTTTGAAGAGATAGAATATATATTTTTTTATTGTGTTGTGAGTGTGTATGTGTGTTTTAAGGGTATTTTCAAATAATAACAAATAGAAAAGTTGAGGGAAAGAGATAAATAGTGAGAAGAAAACCTAAATTGAGAATAATGAGAAAACAATAGCTACACATTCGAGATGCAAAGAATTGAATTAGATGCATCTCTATTCATTTTGATGCATCTTAATTAATTTCAAAAGTGATCTTGAAGAAAAAACGACACAAATTTGGTAGTTCTCCATGGACTTCTCTCTTTAGCCCTTTGTATATGTTCATAAATGGGTGTGCACCTCTAGATGGGCGGGGGCCGGCCTCTCACTCTCTTATCTTATGCAACATTTATAAGCTTAGTTGGGTTGGGTGGATCATGCAATAAGCCTCTCTCGACCCTCCTACGAGGTAGTGGAGGGAGTGCTTCCTCTCCTTAACAGTCGAGCTCTTTCTTTCCTCGCAAGGAGCATGAGCGGAATGGAACGACATCATCATCCCGCCGATCCCACCAACGCTTTCTTACTCCTATGTGATTTAAGACCTTAGTATAAAATAAACGACTTAGAAAAATAAGATAGGCGGGATAAGAGATAAGTGTGACTTTTAAATAAGGCTTTGAGTGAAATTAAGTGTTAAATAATTAGAGAATAGAATTTAGGTGACTAAGTTGAACGGATGTGAAATGCACCTCATTGCGTAATATATAAGTTAATAATAAATTGAAGTAGTCGCTAAGTTTTTATTAGCGGCCATGTATGTAATATAAATGTGGTAGCCAATGTTGACTTAGAAAGGTCAAAATTATTCTAAGTTTTCTCAAGTGTTTTATGACTCTAGGCTGAAAATCCTTTAAAAAGAAGTAAAGAAACGAAGCATTAAAAAGTAAAGATATAGAAAGTAATTGAAATGGTTAAGATAAGTTGAGATGATAAGTAAAATTTGACTTATGAAAGTCAAATTATCGTAATTTTTCTAAAGTAACAAGTAAAACCTAATTGAATTTTGATATAAAGTGGTTAAAATATGTAAAGTAACGATAAAAATTTAAATGAATGACTAGTAGACCATAGGAAGATGTGTCTCGAAGGCATATGACTTTAATGAAAGTTGTGATGTAATAGAAATATGTGTATTATAACATGAATTAAGGTTTTGTATGATGTTAATGTATGTCTAAGGGTTGCAAGATTACTTAGATTGTTGCAAATAGGAGGTTAAATTTGAATATGTTAAGAAATGGAAGGAATGTGTTTCACTTATGATTGGTATAAGTCGAGCGATTTTGGGGACGAAATCTAAATAAGGGGGTAGAATTGTTACACCCGTATCCCGGGTGAGGGACCCTAGATGAAAAATATACAAGTCTTAATGGGCTAAAGTGGAACGTATGATATTTGGTTAAGTAAAGGAGTGAAAGTGATCTGCTATAGTCGATACGGCGTATTGGTGAATACTAATATGGCGTATCGATTGATTTAAGAAAGTTAAGTGTTTTCTTGTAAGCCTCAATATGGCGTATCCATGGAAATCGTCTCTTGAGTAGAACAAACTTGTTTTAGTACCAATACGACATATTCATAAGGATGAATACGGCATGTTGAGTTAAGCCCTGAATATGGAATATTTAGGAAAATGAATATGGAGTATTGAGGAATAGAATGGATACGGCAATGGATATGGCGTATCGGCTTATTATAAGCAAAATGTCGAAAGTGCCCATTTTGATGAGCCATCACTCATTTTATATAAATATCCATTGTTAATACAAATAAGCCGTAAAAACGTTTATTTATATTTTACGATCTTCTAATGTTTTGTCGATAACAAACGTAAAATCATTTTAACGAAACAAATAAAATAATAAGTGGTTTGAGCCAATAGTTTACTACACACTTACATTTTCATATAAAACACTAAACAAGTAACATTGTTTACATCTTATAGAATTGCATATGTATAACAACTAGTGTTTACATAATATAGAAATGTGCATATATATATATATATATATATATATATATATATATATATATATATATATATATATATATATATATATATATATATATATATATATATATATAATAGGTAAAATCTAAGTACTTGACCCATTGACTAGGTACATTGAATGATATTGGGTAAAACCCAAAATCCATGACCCATACCCATGGAGCTTGATCCATAACCCATGACCCATTGTATAACATCATGCATGAAGTCATGTTGGGTATTATCCATGATCCATGACCCAATGTCTAGATACATTGCATCTTGTATAACCATAGTTCAATACCCATAACCCGTAACCGGTTTGCAACCCAAAATCCGGACTTGTTTGACTCCACCGGATCCCTTGGATTGCACTAGTAGGGGATCCGTGGGAACTGGGGAACAATAGTGAAATTTGCCTATAAATAGTTAGCCATTTCTCACTTGCTACTCGTCCCTTTTACATACTCTCTTTTAGTATTGTAAACTCTCTAACCTCATATCCAAAGGATCTTTCTATGTAGTTTGTGTTGTGTGATTCTCTAACCATGTTGTGTGGTGCTTATGAACTCTCAGTGGGAACTCGGGGGAGTGGAGTACGGCAAAGAAGGTGTCCTTGTGGCAGAACCACTATAAATACTTGTGTCGTGGTTTTGTGTTCCTTACTCTTTATTTTTGCATTACTTATTTATATGTTCATCTATCATCATCCAACACACACATTAAATATATTGACATAAGTCGATCTAAATAGTTTAAAAGCAACTTTTAATCGGTAAAACTATTCAACACCCTTTCTAGTTTTCCACAATTGGTATCGGGGCTTCGTTACAAGTCTCTTAGACTATATTGTACTTTAAGAACTTAATACGATCCGTGTATGATTGAAATCTACAAAGAATACTTTCTAAAAACAAATACCATGTTTTAAGAACACTTTTGTTGGATGTTGATTAGATGACAACATAATTTTTTTTTACATGTTATTTTACAAAATGCACTAACCTTTCTTGTCATTTTGTTTAGTTAAACTCATATTAAGCAAGCCATCAGAATTACTTGGTAATAAGATAACCTTTTCAAAGAAGATATCTTAACATACTACCAACTAGATCTCGAAAGAACCAGAGTTTTCCATTGATACTTTTTGTCAAAAGTAATGGACACTCAAAATTGCATTAGACGTATGATTTTCTTAAAACTTATCTCTAAATAACATTAGCTAAGAATAAGTATGCTTGCATAGGAACTTATATGGTTATATTAATTTTTATTCACAGTATATGCTTTTGTGATATACATGGCTCATTAGAAAACCTTCGGTGCATACGTATTTTCTTCCGTCTAAACCTAGGTATATCAATATGTGTTATCTTAATCTAAAAATCAAATCTTTCTAAATAATAATAAAGCGAAACACAAATCTCAAAAATTCTTCCTTCCCCATAAAATCATCCTCCGATGGTTCCAACACCACAAACCCCATTTTTTCAAATTTTCCACTTTCAAAATACCTCTCATTCAAACTTCATCTCCTTCTTCATCTCACTTTGAAAAATCAAAACCAGGAAGATTTCCATCATCATGGTTTACATCGCCGTGATCATCATCATGATACTCCATCGCTCTCTCGTATCCCATGATCAAGTTTTCTCATGGAGACATGTACTTTGTCTTGTTGATTTACATTTGTATCATATATCCAATCCTTTGTATTGCTCTTAGTGTTGAAATGAAATATTATTAATGTCTTAGTTTATCTCCTTTATTTCTCATAACGTGTTTGTCGAATTATTTTTTTTCTTCTTCGCACCTTTAAACCTTGATATGTTTCGTAATCTACAATGCATGCTTAAGTAGTAAACATTGGATAAAACACATTCCTCTTATAAACATAAAAGTTGCAAAAATCAATTTTACGCCAAGATCATCCTTCACACACCTGCGGATCCATGAATCACTAACTTTTAACTAGCGGATCCCTTTTAAAGGGAACCGGAGAAACCGAGATCCGGTGACGAAACTCATGCAACATAAAAACCACTTCATGAAACTTACCATAAAGGAAAACCCTACAAGAATTATTAGAACAAAGTAAGGTAATTGTCTTTGTTAATAAAATAGAATAGCCAATAAAACAATCATATCATTTCAAAGGATTGAACTAAGTTGTCATCAATCAAAATACTCTCATTACTTCATCTTAACTTATACGTAAATTATTCATTTCATGTCTATAGGTCTCATCATGACTCATGAGTATGAGTTCGATCATCAACTCACTTGTGTCTACATTCCCAACATTTCTCTTGAGCCTAACACACTTGGCAATCATGCCCGTGGGTTCAATAATCTCGAAACTCGTTGCTTCCATGAAGGACGTGTTGTTGATTCACCTCTATTATACCAAGAAGGTATCAATACCTCATTTCGCATCATAGGACTAGAAGGTCTTCTCGGAATTAACGAGAAAATTTGTCCGCGGTTTGTTTTGAAATTCTTCCGTCAAGTTGAACTCGTTCGTAACGAGGATCGCTCTCTATCACTATGGTTTTGGATCAAAAACCAAAAGTTTGTCTTAACTCTTGGGCAATTTGCTCACATTCTCGAATTCTAAATCATGGACAATGTGCCTTCATCAAGATTGGTCTCTTGATTCTCTCTTTAACTACCGTGAAGAAAAGCAGTCCATATTGTTCACATACCTTCTCCTCAAGAATTAACTCTCATTTTATGCACTCCTTAATCCAATTACACAAATCCAAACATAATCCTTACACGTGATATCCGAGATGATCTCAAACCTCTCGCAATCATTCTATGTGAACGCGTTGGAGTCTTAGAGGAACAAGTGAGATACTTCCTACTTGTTGTGCTCACATGATGTAATGTCTCCTAACTCAACAACCATACAATCTTGCCCTGCTTCTTCGAAGACGAATTGTAAATGTCTAAGGTAGCAAGAACAAACTTATTCCATACGGAATGTTCTTAACACGCCTTTATCATCATATCATGTACTATCATCCTCAATTTCAAAGTCCTTTATATACTTGTGAACAAAATGATGGAACCTTTGAACACATCTCACATCACGTCATTCTTCATTCCCGATTCCTCAAATACTCACCACCCATTCGACGATCCATCAAACGAAACATAAGAGAAACCTAGTTTTTTTCTTTTTTCAAATAGAATCAATCTTAGGACTCATCTTTTACTATTGTAACATGATCATTCCTATGAAATAAAACGTTCATGGTTCATTTGATATCTTGCTTATATATTTGTTTAGTTACTTTGAAAATCACGAGCTTTTATAATTGGACACCTAGAACAAAATAGTGCTCGTTCACTGTTAAGCATTTTGTCTCAGATGACCGGATCCCTAACTTTCTACTAGCCGGATCCTCAGTAAAAACCGTGGGATCCGGCAACAAAAATAGATTGTTAAACATCCTCGTATCAATCCATTCTTCTAGACCTTAACATACTAGCTAAACATGATACTTTAGGATCACTGAAGTCTTCCTCAAGCTCAGTAGGTTTAGGATCATATTAAAAGTGTTTTTGATTTATCACTTCATCAAAATTCACCATATGTTCGCTCCAATGCTCACACATTGATTGTCTCATCTCAAAACACCTAGCTTGATATTTCTCTCAATTTTAGCAAATTGATTTTAGTCATCCATAGCTCAAAATAGGCTAAAAACTAGTTTTTCATTTCTTATGATATTTAAGGAATTTTTCAAATTTCTTTTAAGTTACCATCTAATCTCTAAGATCATTTGACTCCACTTGACACTATCAAATTTCTTAGTGTCATCTTTGATCACCCATTGGTGCTCATAAAACCCCATTCCTTTCCATAAAAGACAATCATTAACTACCCTCACTCATTTCACTTGATCATTTAAGTCACATATCATTTAAGACACATGAGAAGACTGAAAACACTCAACATGTGTAAGTACTAGACCTTATAAAACATCATCTTCCTTTTCTTTAACTGCTGAGAGCCGGATCCCTAGGCTTAGCCTAGACGGATCCCTCATTTGAGGGAACCGGCTGCACAGAGTAAGCTAAAACAATCATTTCAAGCTCTCCTTGGTAACTTGAACACTCCACCTTGTCTTAATTGACTTCTTAGATCAGTGCAACTCTGTAGTTGACTCTTATGCATGCAAATCATTGCAATTTGAATGATATTAGTGGCTTAAGCTTTAAATTCACTTACCAATTCCTTCCCTTTATAAACTTCCTTCTTAGTACTTCCAAGTCACCATACACAACTTCATTCTCAGCAACTTAAAGCCTTTATTTCACTATCCATTTGTCATTTCATCATGAGGAAAGCTCCTAGTGCTAACTCATTCACCAAAGAGACCTCCCGAGAAACTTGCTCGGGTTGTCCAAAATCTCCTCAACCGAATCATCACCCGTTAAAACTACAAACGCTAGAATTCCTCTCAACCAACTCAAAAATCAAACCAATCCCCAAAAGGATTGTTCCATAAAAACTACCCTTGCGAAACACTACTATACCCCTAAACCAAACACCCATATTTCCACTAAACCTTCACCCCTAGTGCCTAGAGCCATATCCTTCACCACTCCACTCTCATCTCCGTATACCTCTACAACTTAGAGGACTCTTTCTAGGCCATCTCATCCACCACACTTGCCAACATTTTCTTCAATTGAGAAATAGCGCAACAACAAAACTTTGGTGTTGAAACAACACCAAGACCCATATCCTTTCTCTCATCACCCTCAAATAGTCCATTTTGGATTATGAGGAATCAACAACAAGCTGGATCACATGGAAGTAGATACCTCTCTACCACCATCATCAACAATATTCCACAAACTTCATCCTTAGTTGAACCACCTCTAACTTCATCAAACATACCTCCAAAACCCCTCTTCTTCAGTGGAACCTCCATCCAACCTTCCATCTCAAACCACTCCATTCCTACCACCACCATTCCCCAGCCATGACAAAGGTTGTTATCATTGTCAACATGTTGAAGGTTTAGTACATGAAGTACGTGACGAACTATGTTTCATGTTCTATCACCTCCTTGAATGTTTCGATGAGGTCAACAAACCTAAACATCCTTGAGCTTAGGAATTCAAGTGGTGTTCCATTCTTAAGCATAACTTAGATTAGTTAGGAATCATACTTCATGTTTGGATCATTTTCTTATTTTTAGAGTTATGTACATCATTTCTCTTGTTTTATTGAATGATATTACATGTTGTATGCTATTTGGCTATGAAAATATGTTTAGTGCCTTAATACATAACTCTTGTTGTTATTAACATCACATTTCACATCTACATTCTTTGTCAAAAGAATGAAGGTACACGGATCCCGACTTTTGCCTAGACGGATCCATCACATAGAGGAACCGTGGGATACATGCAACAGAAGCAATTTTATTACTAACTTGAGTCTTATTTGCAGGAAATTATGCATCATATACTTGCTTTATAACCTTTGTTTTGTAGATTTTCAAAATACACATGAAGACTCTGACACCCTCAAACAAGGGGGACTTTTTGTCAAAGCAAAGCAATTGCAAAAACGCTTGCAATACTTTCACTTAGGATTTCTTTATTACTTGACGTCTTCCAAAGGGAGCACTCGTCAAGAGGGAGAATTTCGTCATAATCAAAATCATTTGCAATCAAGTCCTCCTAAATTACTTGACGCCCTCACAAAGGGAAGCATCCGTCAAGGGGGAGCTAAGACGAGAATCCTTCTCCTCTCTTACTCTCTACTTTTCATATTATTACTTTATACATGTTTTTTTCTTAAAATAATGTGTTAGTTTCTTTTCGATGCTCTTTTTGTTTCGACAAAAGGGGGGGAGAAGAGAGTAAAAACTCCAATTCAAACTTTTATGAATTTTAGTTTTTCCTTAAAATAATCATATGTTTTGTCATCAACAAAAAGGGGGAGATTGTTAATACAAATAAGTTATAAAAACGTTTATTTATATTTTACGATCTTCTAATATTTTGTAGATAACAAACGTAAAATCATTTTAACAAAACAAATAAAATACGTAATGGTTTGAGCCAATAGTTTACTAACACACTTACATTTTCATATAAAACACTAAACAAGTAACATTGTTTACATCTTATAGAATTGCATATGTATAACAACTAGTGTTTACATAATATGAAAATGTGCATATATATATATATATATATATATATATATATATCTATATTATATATAACAGAGGCGTTACACGTAGATAATGCCACGTAAACGCCACCTCATTGCCCAGTAATTCATTATCAGCCATGTCATCACATTGTTGCCATGTTATTCTCATTTAAAGCCATGTCATCACATTTAGGCCACCTAAGCAATCTCTAATCCTCTCAAAATTTCGGAATTAAATTAATTATTAAAATTCGGTTTTTTTTCACAAAAAAACATGTTCCTGGATTCGAACATGGGTTGTCAGTAACACTGCCATACATCTGTACCACTGCACCAATACAATTTTTGAAATTTATTTTGCAGCTTAAAATTTATAAAGGCATGAAGATGATATATGTGATTGGATAATGTTGGAGCATATCTATTCCTTAATTATAGTCACAAATTAATTAATATCCCACTTTTATCCATTCATCACCAAAAACCCTAATTTATCCTCAGCCCTAATCCCGTATCCTTTAAAAACAATTAACAATCATGTGTTATTTATCATATAATTGACTTCTTATAATATATTTGTTTCTTTTGCGTAAAGGATGATTATTACCAGGCACGCGATGATACATGGCATCATGAGGTATGTTTATGTCAATTTTGATGTATGGCGATTTAGGGTTTATTTTGTTTGCTATTTTGAATTTTAATTATTGATTTTAGTTTTAAAATCAACTATGCCTCGATATGAGATTATTTTATTGACGTGTTTGTTGAATCTTTAAATTATTTGACCTCTAATTTTTTTCCCAACCCGCCATCGACCGAGCATAACCGAGAATTCAAAAAGGAAGAAGTCAAACATGTATGGATATGGTATGTTATGAGTTGGATTAGCCGATATTTGGAATTCATGGTATTGACTCAAGTCACGAATCATATCAATATTATTTTCCCCTTTGAAGAGCTTGGAATAAAAGAGCTTTTGCAAGCATATGTTGATCCTTCCATTGATGAAAAGAGCTTCTCACAAGTGTAAGCTTTAGTTCTGGTGGTCCAGTTACGATCTTCAAACTCCCAAGATTGTAGTAACCAAAATACCTCTTTGTAAACAGTTTCTTTTAAACATTAGGATTTTTTTTATTTTATTAAAACAAATTGATTGATTTATTTAAATTGGTGATTAGGCACGTCCAATATATAGTAAGTTTAATGCAGGTTATTAGTAAGGAAAGTGCGTATGTCTCTAACAGCACATTAAGACAATAAGTCTGGAAAATTAGCAATTTGAAACGTCGATTGATATACATACTCATTGACCTAAATTTCTATGCTTTCAACTAACCTTGATTCAATTAGTCGGTAAGATTCAGAAGAGAAGTCTATTTATCCAACTCAATATGCTCTTCTTTATAGAAAATCATTAATAGAAACGAAACTTTGTGAGTGCTAATGGTTAGTGACATTATATCATTGCGTGTTTCTACATTGGCATCAAACTCAAGCAATGTCATGAGCAAGGCAAGCACCGTAACACTTGTGTCAAAGGAGGTAAAACATACTATCCAATATTAGCCGCCTCTGCCTTTAGTTTGTTTGTATTACGGAAAAACCAACATTCCGTGTTTTCGTGTATCCAATTATGGTTCAAGCTCAACCAATGACAGCAACAAGGCAAGTGTTATTGCATTTTCAAACATATTCAAGATCCAGTAATTGCACACATTTGTTAAAAATAATTTACTTTTTTGTTTGTAGACCTTTACGGGTTCCATTACGAGAAAAAACAAGAAACTGTGCCACGTTAGGCGATCTGCTACGTAAAAATCTACGAAACCAAAAGGTACATCAAAGTTAATCGCCCGAAACTATTGTCAAAGATTTAAAGTCTAAATATTTCTTGATTTATGCAAATGTGCGATTTACGCTTGTTGCTACTATTTCTAAATTTGATACCAAAAGACCATGGTATTTTAACAAATGCGGCACTCTGTCGCAAGATATTTGCTCACATTCACACGAGATAGGCATCTATTCCTTAATATAGTTGTGCGTCTGTGTCCAAAAAGCTATTAATAGGCAATGGGATGTGGTCGGCATCGACCGTTATCTCTTAATATGCGCACAATTCACCACATAGTTTAAAGATCGGATAATTGATCTATGGAGTTCACCTCATCCAAGTAGCCCAATATAAGCCACCTCAGAGGCTCACGACATCTCCAAGGTCTTGATTACAATGGATATCGGACAAATGGCCTTTCTCTGTTGATTTTAAACACTTGATATTATCAATGAGTTGGCCAATTCAAGATATATATGTGTGTCACTATCGTGAGTAGTAAAACTTCACCGAGTACTAAATATATGAGCCCGCTCACACAGCCTAATTTATTGTGTCTGTCGCTGCAGTACTAATGCGTAATCGTGAACCAAGCGGTCATTCACCACACGAGGTAAGTGTTTTATGTAATTATCGATGTCATTTTATAACTCTTTAATTTATGTGCATTGTGCGTAAATTATCAAGATTATATGATGTTTCAATCAAATATCCATCACACCTGGTGTCTGGGTTTGCCAGATTACCGGTCGAATACCGATGAGGCTCACGGGTCTTGCAAGAAGTGTGGTTCATTTGACATTTCAATGCGAAATTTCTTAAGCATTAAAGATGACAAGGACAAGGATACATAAGCTATTCATCCTCATTGTCATGTCGGGTTTAGAAAATCCCGATAACTCAAGGTTAGGCGCAGTCTTGCTAAGTGAGTTGGAATTTAATCGTCTCAAAATTCATGCCACCTTCAGGAAAACAATTGGTACAATCTCTCTACAACAATTTTTTCCTTTGTCTTACATGATTGTATGATGTCTTATAAACTTTGTAATATTCCCACTCTTTTTCTATAAAACGAAATACTATTTCACAAATATATTTGTCTTTTTATTTTTATGAAACTTAGTATAGCAAAAAAAAAAAATCCTTCTATACGCAATTCCATCTGTGATTGAGTTTTTCAGGCTAAACTCATAGTTCATAGTTTCACTTTACTGTAGTTAACATCAACCATGTTGCGTCTCTGGGCTTGCTTGGTAACTATGTTTGCGTAATTTCAAATGTGACATGACTAACGATGTACATTTGTAACTGTGATTCTATCATCTTCAACCGATATGGTTTCGCTTACCATCGTGATGCAAGAGTTATGTGGGACCAAAAGACGGACACTCTAGGGAATCGATTTCTTTCAATTCGGAACCAACAAGGAAGGATATAGACATTTTATAGGCTTTAGTGTTGAACAACTAACATTATCGAATTCATGAAGCATATCTATTGCTAAAGCATAAAATTATATAATGGAAGGTGTCATTTGATCGGGTAATATTCCTTTATTGTTTGCTAAATTTCACACATTATACATGTTATGGTCCCATATACCGATTAAGCTTTGTGACTAAAGCTCTTTTATCGTAAAAAGGGATTTTAGGTAAACCAGACGAGTTATCAATTCAAAGTGATATGGCGTATGAATTGTTATTGAATTTGACCATATTGACTCCTAACTTGGTATTGAAAATACAAGAAACCCGAGATTGAAGATTATTTTTGTTTTATCAATTATATATAGGTTAGTTAGCCTTTTAATAGTGAAAACACATTGTGATCTTTACTGACTAATACTCTTTAGATTTTGTTAAGGCAATATTCACAACAGTGGAACTTTCAGCTCCTTTTATCTATGAATAGTGGATTTGGGTTGTGTCCTGTCGCAAAACGGGTCATATAAATAAAGTTAGTCAAAAGGAGCATGAGTCAAATGGCAATTCTAGCCCATTTCTAAAAAGAAAAGAAAAAAAATTTCTATAACTATACAAATAGCTAATATTTGTTATCATAAACCGATAAATTCTTTAATCAATTAATGCAGATGAAAATATTTGAATGTCACTATGAAAGGCCTTTAACCAATCGACCCATTTCATATATAACCATGAGGTCATAGGTGTTGTACATGACCGGTATAAACAACTATTTTTCTTCATATTTCTGAACAAGTATGTCGCTATTTTTTAGTTATATAGGAAGAGACCACACCCGCATCCACCCGCCTTGTGATGAGAAAGGTTAGTACTCCATTTATTTCGCATTTTCTTTTCTCTGCATAAACTGTAATGGCGGTGCATTAGAATCAAGACGTCATATTAACCAAGTGCTTTAAATGAGCTATTCTTTTCTGAACATTTGCTATAGGCTCTCTTTGTTTCCGTTAATGTAAGTTGCCCAATTGAAACCCCACGTGGCCGAACATGTACCGTAATCTATTTGTTTTATTTTTATTTTTGTCATAATTGAACCTTTAGGCTTTTGGTATGTGACACATTGACTAATAACCATTTATTCATAATTTTCCGATAAATATTGACCGCTTATTCGCTGATGTTTATATAAAATTAGATATAGAAGACTCAAAGGTTAGCTTATCATAGATTTTCGCCTTTATGAACCGAGGTAGTGAAATGGGCACTTTGCATAACGTGTGAAAATAGTAACTTTCGATATAGTGGTTCCAATCATTTAAATATACTTAGAATGAATGTCACCCCATTTAGACCGCTTATGTGTAGGTGAATTTCGATTTTATCTCTTTTGACCCATAAGACATGATACACACCACATTTACGCATTTGTAACTAAATAAATATGTTGAAATTGCCACCTATACTCTATATTATCTTAATCAACCCTCCATCACTAACAAGCTCGCTAGGTGATAGATCGTTGTTCATATATCCATTTGGTGCTTGTGATGCATGGACCACAATAGAAAAGGGCAAAAGGCAATGGAGCTTTTAGGCCACCGGAAAGACAAACAAACTATTAACAACCAAATAAGTTTCCACAAAAAATCCCACAAATGGACACAATTTCTATAATTCCAATTCTAACTTCTTACAACATGCTTGGAGTGTTGTCTATCGTGTCAAGTCAAGTGAAGTGGCTTCACCGGAACCCCGCACAAAGGCACAAGTCGCAATGGCATTCACGAGTGGAATACAAGAGAATCGATCAAGAGAAGAATACAAGAAGAATGCCTCAACACGCTTCAACCCTCATTATTTTCATTGTATAAATATTTTACGATGTTTGTAATTCATTATCCATTACTTAATTTATTTATTGGACACTTTTTCAAGAATTTTTACCCACCTTTTTTCGCTATAGTAAAATATGTCAAAGATAATTATAAGTCATGCTCACCATCCAAGTGCTTTGACACTAGTATATATATATATATATATATATATATACTATATATATATTATAATAGGTAATGTAATGGGTAAAAATCTAAAGTACTTGACCCATTGACTAGGTACATTGAATGATGTTGGGTAAAGCCAAAATCCATGACCCATACCCATGGAGCTTGATCCATAACCCACGCGACCCATTGTGACATCATGCATGAAGTCATGCTAGGTATTATCCATGATCCATGACCCGTGACCCAATGTCTAGATACATTGCATCTTGTATAACCAATGGTTCAATACCCGTAACCCATAACCCGGTTTGCAACCCAAAATCGGACTTAAGGCGACCCAGTGCGGATCCTTGGAGTTGCACTAGCCGAGGATGCTGTGGGAACGGGGGATGGTAAATTGCCTATAAATAGTTAGCCATTTCTCACCTTTCTCATCCGCTTTTACACATACTCTCTTTTAGTATTGTAAACTCTACGAACCTCATATCAAGGATCTTTCTATGTAGTTTGTGTTTGTGTGATTCTCTAGGTTCCGCTTAAAGGCGAGATCACCACCTCTTGAAGTCAAGCGAGCTCAAGTCCTGGTTGCCAGCTTACGTCATCATCAAGACTACTTGAAGTTATCTTGTTGATAGTTCTTTTCTCCTCCTTAGAGTGTTGTGTTAAAGGCATTAGTGAAAGGTGCCAAAGTGTCAGAGTGGGTGGCATTAGTGAAGGTGTGAAGGTCCTTGTTGATGGCATTAATGAAAGGTGCGAAGGTCCGTGTTGATGACATGAGTGAAAGGTATCAAGATTCCGTGTTGAAGGCATTAGTGAAAGGTGCGAGAAGGATCGTGTCAAAGGCATTAGTGAAAGGTGTTGAAGGATCGTGTCAAAGGTATTAGTGAAAGGTGTCAAAGGGTGTACATTCGATATGGTGCATCGGTACAACATGGTTGGTTTGGGCTAAAGGATATTGATATCCTTTATGATGTTGTAATAAGGTGTGTGCCTCCTTTGGGCTAGTTAATGTAGTGTTGGGTAGTAGTTCCTCTTTGTAATGGAACTTCGGTTTCTGTATCGGTAGGATAAAGTATAGGCGGCGTTGTGATAGGTTTGGTTCTACCTCGTGGAAGAACTACGGTGTCTAGCCTTGTCTGGATAAAGTGGCGGCGTTGTGAAGGCTTCTCCGCCACATTAAGGAGCTTGTGTTGTGTAGTGCTTACAAACTCTCGAGTGGGAACTCGGGGGTGGAGTAGGGCAAGGAAGGTGTCCTTGTGGTGAACCACTATAAATACTCGTGTAAGTGGTTTTTGGTTCCTACTCTTTATTTTTGCATTACTTATTTATATGTATCTATCATCATCAACACACACATTAAATAGATTGACGTAAGTCGATCTAAATAGTTTAAAATGAAGTTTTAATCGGTAAAACTATTCAACCCGCCTTCTAGTTTTCCACATCCATTCCTAGATATTTCCACACAAATCTCTTGTGTGTTTAGTTCGGTGCTAGAAAGAAGGAGAGAAAGAGTTAGAAGGTGATGAGGATAAGATGAAAGGATGATGAGCTTTTAATAGGATTTGATTAAATAATCCCTTACAATGATCATTACAGGTAAATGATGTTTTATTGGTGTTTAAATGGTAATTTGGGATTGGGGTTTATGAACCCCTAATTGAGTTATAATCGGTAAATGGTTAATTTAAGTTAATTAAATGGGATTAAAGCATGAGGCTAATGATATTGATTTTAAGTTAATAATTTAAGAGAATAAGGATCATATAATCAATATGATTATATGATGAACTTGAAGTAATTTAGAAGTGGGTAATGGTTGAATAACCTTTGTTATAGTTATTTAAGTTATATAATATTTGTGTATTATGAAATGATTAGGGTGCTTAAAAGGATTGATGAAATGATTATTGATGATGATGGTGATGTCTTATTTAGCTTAGCTTGGATACTAAGGTAAGCAATCCGGTTACTATGTGCTTAATGTTGAAGTTATTGTTTTATGTGCCTATGAATGCTTGTTTTTAAGGGTTTGCACAAATTGGTGAATAAGATTAGTCTTAATGACGAATGGATTAAGTCATGTATAAATGTTAATGTGCTTATGTGCTTATGGTTTTGTGTTAAGGTGAATGTGATTAATGGTAATGTGAAGACTTTATATTTAGTGGTTAGTAATATGTGTTTATATTACTATTATGATATTGGAGATGTTAATCATATAATAGCCATTTTACTTACTAGCGTTTAACACTTACCCTCGAAGATGTTAGTATTTTATAGGTGATCTATGGCGAAAAGGTAACAATTGTATTAAGCTTATATGTGATGGAAATGCGGATTTGGAAGGTTAATTTATGATAGAGGTTGTTGTGATTTATGAGCTTAGTATAGGTAGTATACCAAGCTCAACGATATGTGCACCCGTGCGTTTTGTAATGAGTCAAATGTATGTTGTCTTAAGTTATTTAAGTGTCAAAATGTTTAATGGTCATGAATGGTTAAAAGTGTTTATGTTGATTTGATGTATGTTGGGTCAAGTATGTTCTTACCCGTTTTGAAGTCAAATGGCGTAAATATTAATTATGTAATGAAAAGAATAATGGATTAAAGGTTGTATGTGGTTTGTCACTATTGTGGCTAAATAAATGAAAGGGTATGAAGGGGTTTTGGATAAATGTATATTTGTACCCATTTTGGGTGTTAGCGGGTTAAGTGTTGTGGAAAGTATTAAGGAATGAAATCCTAATCATAATTGATTATTATAAAAACTCTAAAATGTTACTATTGTTGTAAAATAATGAACAAGAACACAAGAGTGAGAGTAAGAGAATTCTTGTTATTGAGATGTATTCATAATGTTATAATATGAGGTATTTATAAGGCATAGGAAAACCCTAACTTGTTAATCAAGATTAGGATGAATAGACATAAGCCCATAAGCTCATAATATTTTACAATACTCCTCCTTGGATATTCATCGTTCATTATACTTCATGTACTGCCTCATCAAAAACCTTATCAAGAAAAACCCCATGGAAAAAAAAACTTGATGAAGGAAAAGAGTGCAGTGCGTATAATGTTCCTCCTCCTCAATTTAATGTATATATTTCAAGCATTACATGCTAATCTTCTAAATGAGTTGCTCGTATACTTTTATTGGCAACAACTTTACAATGAAGTCCATCAAATTGATGATGTTCTGAATAAGTCACGCAAAGAAAAACAAAATATATGTGTAGCTTTCAACCCAATATCAAATCAAATGGTTGAAAATATACAATGCATGTACAAATATTAAAGAAAAATACACTCTCGTGGCGCATATTAATTACAAAATTGGCATCCAAACCTCAATTTGCACTTGTGTATGGTACTGAGGACTAATTATTTCTAGAAGCAATTTACATAATATCGTCCAAAATCATTTTGATCCATATCGGATTCATTCAACTTTATCAAATAAAGTTCTTGAGAACTTTATTAATTGTTTTAAAAGTTGAAGTTGCTAGACATGCTTGAGGGCTTAAAGCATTATAGATCATTCTTAGAATATGGGAGCTTTATCTAAACTCACTTAGAGTGAATTAAACACTTATAGATTATTTGCCTCATAAAATATCAATAAAATATTTACATCCACCTCGAGACAATTTGCCTCTTAATAATCAATTTTGTGAATATATTTATTCAACAATTCATGTCTTAAAGCAGATAACTTTAGAACTCTTATTTTGGTTTCACACAAAGACCGATGTATATCCGATAGTTTTTACACATTTATGTGTACGAACTTCATGTCCCAAGACTTCTCGTTTTTCATGAGATTGTGTCTTTTCACGCTGGCCAATCGTTTCATTGAATAACATTTGATTTATGATCCTCATTTGATTTATGATCCTCATTAAACAAATTTATTGACGTCGTTTTTATTTCGATTCCATATGATTTTAAACATCATAGAATTATTGAGATCTCATTAATTATTTGAGGTTCGTTTGAAAGCTTCATGTCTAGTGTCTTTATGAGACTATCATGAGGTCTTTTATACCTCGATTAACCATCTTATTTTCATGCTCCATATTTTTCATCGAGTTTTATTTGGAATCGATTAGTCTATCATGCTTGAGGCATGTCATAACAAACAATGAGTGGTGAAATTTTATTTTATTTGGCCAAGTATATGTATGGCTATTAGATTATCCATTGAATCTAAATTCATAAATTTCTTTTGAGGATCAATAGAATATGATAATTCATTTCAATTTTCAAATACTTCTTGTCTCCTCCACGAAGGAATTATCCTTCTTCTATATCCCATATGTGCATTTAGGTGGAATAATTTGAGCATGTATTGCACAAAAGAAATTTAATAGGGATACTGGTTTCTAACTAAAACCAATTATAAATGGAGCTTTATAATAACATATTGGCATGATGCTAATTTTGTTGTTGTGCAAATTATAATATGGCCCCATACAACAACACAAATTTTTTTTCTCTCAATTTCATTTGATAATTTAGAAGTAATTCATCGCATTTTCATGATGAAATACTTACTCGGAATGTTATGCTGCATTTTATTTGGTCGAGCTATTAATCATTCAAACTTGAAGTTGCGATTTTGATTACCATTTGGGCGATGCATCGATTTTAAACTCTAAATGGTTCATCCAATGGATGTGTATGCCTACACGCATCCATTAGTTTTCTTTCGAGAATATTGATAGATTGAGTCCCCAATATAGTTGATGGTTAAATAATCAACTTTATTTGAGAGAAAAACAACATAAGTGTTAATACAAATAAGCCGTAAAAACGTTTATTTATATTTTACGATCTTCTATTGTTTTGTCAATAACAAAAGTAAAATCATATTAACGAAACAAATAAAATACGTAAATGGTTTGAACTAATAGTTTTATAACACACTTACGTTTTCACATAAAACACTATAACAAGATTAAGTGATTTTATATTTTAGATACACATGTACAACAACTAGTGTTTACATATTGACTTAACAAGTTTAAGTAACTCTATGAGTTAGATACATATGTATAACAACTAGTGTTTACATATTGGGTTAATACATACTTATATTAAGTACACTAAAATGGGTAAAACAAGTATATACTAAAATGGGTAAAAGTAAGTATATACTAAAAGATAAAACTAGCAAATGGTTTTGACCCATAACCCATGGTTTTATATATACCACTTACACAAGTTTAATGTATCCTTAAGGTACATTGTATCTAGATTGAAAACCATGGATCAACCCATAACCCATGACCCATGACCCATAACCCAAAATACCCATGGGCAAAGAGGAGCGACCACGGATCCCTAGTTTGTGCTAGCCGGATCCCAGTGGAAGAGATCCGGGATCCGGGAAAAGAGGTTTTTCCTCTATAAATAGTGAGCCATTTCTTCATTAGATTTCACCCTCCCCAACATACTTTCTCCCCGAGTTAAATTACTAACCATAGATCCAAGAGATCTATGTTTGTAGTTTTGTTTTGTGTGATCTTGTAGGTTCCTCTTAAAGGAAGATCACCACCTTTGAAGTCGAAAAGCTCAAGTCCATGAGTTGCCAAGCTTCCTCATCATCAAGGCTATTGAAGTCCTCTTGTTGATGATCTCTTTCTTTCTTCAAAGAAGCGTAGTGTTAAAGACATTAGTGAAAGATGTCTCAAGTGTCAAGACGAAGATATTAGTGAAGGGTATCTATCGTCTATAAGATAAGCACTTGTGGTAGGTGCTTAGAAGTCAAGACAAGAAGCATTAGTGAAAGGTGCTTAGAAGTGAAGACACAAGACATTAGTGAAAGGTGTCTTGTAGATCTAATCAAAGACATTAGTGAAAGGTGTCTTATAGATCTAATCAAAGGCATTAGTGAAAGGTGCCTTAGATGTACATTCGATATGGTGTGTTTCGATGTACTCGCACTTGTGTCCCTATGATGAAGTTCACATACGGAGACATTTACTTTGTGTTGTTAATTTATATTGGGGTCATTTACCCAATCCTTTGTATCATCCTTAGCATTGAAATGCAATATTATTAATTATCTATTTTATCTAGGATGTTTGTGTTATTATGTGTGTTTCATTTCTTTTGATCTATAAGTGTTATATTCTTTTCGTGACATTAGATGTCATGTATGCATGCTAAAAGAAAATGTAGGATAAAACATACTATGGTACAATAACAGAAACCTATGTTTTTATTAAACTCGGTTCTCATTATTACATCCACGGATTTACTCTAGCCGGATCCCTTTGAAAAGGAACCGTGGATCCGCCCATCGGAAAATAGCCATGCAAGATTAAAAATCACTATCTTCCACAATAATAATCCACTAGAGCTTCAAAACCATGGATTAGCTAAATACTAATTGTTAATAGAATATCTAGTAAAAACGTTAGATTATTATAGGTTGACCATAAACGCCTTCCCTTATTAACCCATCACTATAGGTTCAACTATGACGCATGAATACGTTTGATTTTCACCACTAGCGCCTACACCCTAACATTTCCTCGAGCCCAACACACCGCAATCATGTCCGGTTCAATAATCTCGAAAACCGCTACTTCCATGAAGGACGATTGTAGACACCTTCTACAATTCAAGAAGGTATCAATACCTCCTTCCGAGCCATAGGACTAGAATGTCTTCGATATTAACGAAGATATGTCCAAGGTTCATAATGGAATTCTTCGTCAAGTGGAACTCGTTCTAACGAGGATCGCTTTATCTCTTTGGTTTTATATCAAAACCAAAATTCACTTTAAGCCTTGGGCATTTTGCTCACATCCTCCTAATTCCAAACCATGGACAATGTGCCTTCACCAAGATTGGTCTCTTGACTCTCTTCAATTTTCGTGAAGAAAATAGCCCATATTGTTCACACATACCCTCTCCGAAGAATTAACACGCATGATATGCAAACCTCGAATATTACTCCAATCCAAACATTATCCATACACGGATATCCGAGAAGAGTATAAGATCACGCTCTTATTCTACGTGAAAATGTTTGGAGTCTTTGGAAATCGAGATATTCTTCCCGCTTGTGCTCACATGTTGTATCGCTTGCTAACACAACAACCATACAATCTCGCCTACTTCTTCGCAAGGCATTGCAAAATCTTCAAGGCTTCAAGAATAAACTCATTCCTTATGGAATGTTCTTCACGCGCCTATCATTACATGTTATGCACTCCATCCTCAATTTCAAAGTCCGTTAGACGATTGTGAACAAGATGATGGAACCGCTAAACATATCTCTCATGAAGACGCCTTTCATTCATGATTCCACCAATACCCATCAATCACATAATGATCCTCCTAGTGAAGACACTCAAGGAACCTAGAATAGTCAAATAGGATCTATTCTACTCTACTCCTTTGTTATCAATGTAATCCTATCTCTTTCATGAAATAAAACATCTTACATTTGATATCCTAGTTTTAGAACTCCTTTAAACAAAACTTGGAATATAATGCATCGTCATGATCATTGCATACCTTTAGTAAAGGTTCTGTTTAGCGATAGACGGATCCCAAATGTTGTACTAAACGGATCCCTCACATCTAGGGAACCGGGATCCTAAGAAATGTAAAATGCAATTGCAAGCATTATATGTCAAACACATCACTTAGAACACCTCACACTAAGCTAAACATAGTGTCTTAAGATTGATCAAGACTTTATCAAGATAGGTTGACCTTTCCTACTCTTTCCAACTCACATAGATCACATTCTAAGGCTTTGTTAGATCTATCATTTGAGAGAAAACAACATAAGATTGAAGAATCTTTCTATTATAGTTTTACATCATTAATGACTCCGGATGGCATAACGGTCATGCCAAAATACCATAATTGTGGCTCATAAACTTATGTTATGGCTAGTGATTATCTTACAATATATATATGCATGTCGAGGAAGATGCAAAAGAATATAATACATTCTTAGTATTAACTTTGTTCCTCACGACAATTTTATATTCTCTTTTACAGACATTCATGTATATCTCACAATCTATTACCATAGATTCTAACATCAATGAAGATAGTGGTAATATATTTACACACTTGTATTTTCATACATGACATTTTATTTTGCTCCGTTCTTATTTTACCATTTATAGTGGTTGGTCCTTTTTCATATTAGTTCAACCATATCTTTGACCATGATATATGATCTTTAGACATTTATCATTATATATAATCACATTCACTTGAAGAAACAAAGATCTTATTCTGATCATTTTTATGACATTCACTTGAGGAAATGGAGATCTATATGTTGATCATCACATTCACTTGAGGGAATGGAGATCTTTATGTTGGAACTTGAGGTTGCCAACCAGTTTTATTTAACACGACAATATGGAACAAATTTAGTAAACGGGTTTATCGTGTTTGTTCAAACATGCCCATTTCTTTTATATCAAAGTATCATTCTCGATATATGAGTATATTCGAGGCATTAACCATCTCATTGCAATTTTTATTTTCATCATTCAGATGTACTACTTAATATTCTAAAATGCGCTTCGCATTTGCAAGAATCTCTTTGCTTATGATGGTCAAATATTTCTTTAGATTTTGACATACATTTAACGGATCTTTCACCGTTATATATATTTTCTTTTAATTCAGATCTAACATAATTGTGAGACCAAACTCACTTATGCCTTTTTTTAATCTGCTTGAGATGCATACAATCATAAGCTAGTTTTTGGAATATTACTTGCTTTTGTGTGGTAATGTATCCTTGAGATTACCATAATTTAAGAATCTTTCATCGTTAATTATTCCCTTTAAGGTCCTCCACGAAGAAGGCGAGGTTCTCTTAAAAATTTACTGTTAAAATAGATCTTAACATCAAAAATCCACACAACTATTAGGAACAAAAAAATTTGATGTTTGAAATTCAAATTGGACATGTGAACAAAATTACTATGTCTAAACATTTCATTTAACTTATTAAAAACATATGTGAAAACAATATGTGAAGTAATAGTGTTGTCTGAGACAATTAAAAGCATCTATTACAATGTAATATTGAATGATGTAGTTTATAATCATATTAATCGATACAAGCATAGAGAATGGAAGACTCAAGAATGATATGACAAAATAGATATTTGCCTTCACATATAAGTTGTCTAATTTATACAACCTAATTACACAAGTTAAATTCATGTTAATCATTTACAAGTTAAATTCATGTTAATCATTGCAACGAATGAATAATAACATTCAATATTTATCGTTTACCATACAAAAACTCCACATTTAACAACATTCAATATTTATCGTTCATAAATCTTGGTGCTTGACGGAAAGTCGATGTTACATCGTGTATAAATACACAAACAAACAAACATGTACATTGATACAGTAACATCAAAAGTATTTGACCAAACATATGATTTTTAGCCACCATTTTATAAAATTGTAACTCATCATGATTTATTACATTTTATTACACATATGACACATTACGCACTCATATTACGCCTATATAATAATTTTGCAAAAATATTCACTTACATATTTAGTCATAATAATCATTAACCACGTAACTATGTTTAGTTGTGATATGTTTCTTAGATCTAATAAACCATGCAATTAAATATCTTAATGTAATTAAATTAGTAAATGAACGCAACATCAATATTCACAAGAATAATAGCAAAAAAAATTGCGTAACATTAAATATAAAGGTACGTATTGGATTCGCTCGAGGGAATCATAATAAAACTCGAGTTTTTTTTTAAACATAACATTACGTTATGTTATTGATTCTATGCATTGAATCAAATTAGAACATGAGGTTCTAATAACTTTTTTTTAATCATAACTTGAGGTTATGATATTGATCTTTATAAAATGATCATATTAGAACTTGAGGTTATAATAAACTTTTTTTTTCTCAACATAACATGAGGTTATGGTGTCTTTCGACTCTTTTGATAAGATCATTGTAGAACTTGAGGTTCTATATTTTTTTCTTTTTTCCTTTTTAAACATAACGTGAGGTTATGTTATTAATTCAATTGATCGGACCATATTAGAACTTGAGGTTCTAATTTATTTTTCTCTAACATAACATGAAGTTATGCTATTGATTCTATTGATTGAATCATGTTAGAACTTGAGGTTCTATTTTTTTCTTAACATAACATGAGGTTATTTTATTGATCCAATTGATCAAACCATATTAGAACTTGAGGTTCTATTTTTTTTTAACATAACATGAGGTTATATTATTGATTCAATTGATCAAACCATATTAGAACTTGAGGTTGTAATTTATTTTTCTTTAACATAACATGAGGTTATGATACACTTTTTGATGAGATTAAGAAAAATATAAACTGTATTATGAAGTCATATTTTAATCGTCACCATGGTTAATGTTAGTCACAATTCAGTATCATATGAAATTAAACTAATAGATTTTAAGACAATCATAGGATGATGTATTACAGTAAGTTATTCTTAGTATATACGGAGTATCATATATGTATACGCAATTGAGGTCATCGTAAATCAAAGTTAGTTTAACATACAATTGTGGTCATCGTAAAAGCAAGAGTATGATAATATCAATTTAAATTATTTTATGTTTGCATATCGAATCGCGTTGCTTTTATTTGCTAAATCGAGTCAAATTAAAAGAATATGAAACTAGGATGCTATAATATATGAATGAGGTTGAATAGCAAGCACCTTTCCGAATCGAAAGACAATACGTGACTTTGAAAAAACAAACTTGTTATGTCGTCGTGCTGTAGGTCTTCCAGGAATTGAAAAAACATAAAGAATTAGAAAGCTTTAAAAAGCGTGCTGATAACGTGTTGTAAAATAATGAACAAGGAACACAAGAATGAGAGAGAAAGAGAATTCTTGTTATTGAGATGTATTTATAATGTTACAATATGAGGTATTTATAAGGCATAGGAAAACCCTAACTTGTTAATCAAGATTAGGATGAATAGACATAAGCCCATAAGTTCATAATATTTTACAATAACTATTCAATTTTGTAGATATTGAACGTAGAGGGATTCATTTGTTTCTAAATTGTAATTATTACTCTTTACAATTAAGGATGTTACTTTTTTTTACTTTCGGTCCTTTTTGTAATTACAATAAGGGTGTTTAACTCAAAAACATGAGCGTACATATCCATGCGGTTTTTTTAGTGTTTCAAAAAAATGAATTATACATTTTAATCATTGACTAGCCACACGTAAAATTAAGACATCAGATTGACCAACAGAATTTCGAATCTATTGCTGACTTAGATCAAACGAGTGTGGAAACCAGCATAATCACTTGACGGATTGGCTTCAAAGGACTTACTTTGTAGCGACACTTAAACCATAGGGACAAATTTTGCGGGTTGCTATAGTTAGCAATTAATTCTCAGGACTTACCTTGCCGAAACATGCTTAAACCTTAGGGACTATTTTTCCAGTTGCTATAGATTGCAATTAATGCCGGGAGACTAATTTTGCGCGCCACTCGAACCTCAGGGGACTATTGTTTCCAAGTTGGGAAATTTTGCATTTAATGTGTTGGCTTTGGGTAAAATACACTCCCATCTTTAGTATATCTGAGTGTGTGAACCTCACTATACCTTGCAGGTTTGCTTTTTATGACGATAATTTGGATAGGGACTATTTTTGCCAAATTGCTATAGATAGCAATTAATTTTATAGGACTTACTTTGCAACGACATTTAAACTTTAGGGACTATTTGTGCCAAATTGCTATAGATAGCAATTAATGCTAGAGGACTTGCTTTGAAACGACACCTAAACCTTAGGGGTTATTTTTGCCAACTTGCGAAAGTTAGCAATTAATGTGCAAACAGTGTTTTGCAAACACTGTGCCCCGCTCTTTAGTTAATATATATAATATATAATAATGCCAATAAGGTCACAAACCAGGGTTATTCAAAAAAAAATTTAGCCAATAAATTACTCTGAATTTAATTCTTAGGTAAAACGCAGCGTAGTCAGCAGTTCTTTCTGAATCTTTGTGTTGATGGTTTGTAGATTACATAGCTAGCTACAAAATTTAAACGCATATATACATTCAAAGTTAATAGAGGTGCCACTTCACACGAATTAGGAAAAGAGACATTAGTTATTTAACATATTTCGGTATAACAGTTCCATTGGTTTTTTCTTATGCAATAGTAACTTAACTAACTACTTGATTGTGTTAATAAGAGAAATGTAAACTTCTTTTCATCTCCAAAAACACAAACTGGGTACATGATTGAACACTTACAATATGTTTTCATAATTTAAAAAGCTTTCATTATAAGTTCGTTCACAATCATAACTTAAAAATTCTAATCTCAACTATGCAAATCTGGTCTATAGAAACCTGATTCGTGCTGCATTTCATCCCCTCTTTTTTTTGTTGATAATTCAGTAGCAATTACATATAGGCCCACTTCCATAAAAGCAACTTGAACCTATTGAATCATGAGACAAATTCTATTAGTAGCAATTTGCCAAACTGAAGAAAACAATAGAGGTTCACATAAGAATGAAAGCAAATTTGAAGAGATATCTAAAGCTATAAATAGATTAAAAATCTTAACTAAATGCGCTTTTCATCAAATAACGTAAAAATAAAAGCTTTTTATTCATAATTTTATTTTGTAGTAGAACATAATTGAGAAAAACAAAAAAATCAATTTAGCATTTGCAACCAACTCGCAACAGCCCCTCATGTGCCTAAGAACAGCGCCTAAGATTATGCTATCCAAATAGTCCTTAAAAACATGGGATGACGCCAAAATGGTTGCTGAAATATGTGATTTAAACAACCCTTAATAACTTGTCAAGACCAAAAAATGGCTGCTCAAAAAGCTATCCAAACAACCTCTTAAGAACATGTCAAGATGTCAAATGGCTAGTGAAAATAAGCTATCCAAACAGCTTCTAATAGTATCTCAAAACGCCAAAATGGCTGGTAAAAATAATCTATCCAAACAGCCCCTAAGAACACGTCAAGATGGCAAAATTGTTTCTGAATATAAGCTACTGAAACAGTTAGCTGGCAGATGAAAATAAGGATATATACCAGATTTGTTGGAGTAGTAACATGAGCATGATCAGCTTCAGGGTTGGTTACTGAAGGAAATAGTTTCCCATTCTTTTTTGGTGTACTAAGCACTAACTTACTTGTGAGCTCGCTTCTTAGAGAGAGGTGTGACCAAGTTATCCAGTTTGCGTCTTCTTTATTAACCGTGGGCTTTGTAGACGAAGCACTTGCTTCGTCTTTCTTCTTCTTTGCTAGTTCATTAGTTGCCTCTTTCTTTTTCTTTGCCACATTTTTTTGATATCTTGAAAGTCTTGGCTGAGCAAAAGTGTCACCATTTGAGTGAAAATAAGTTTATGATCCGGAAAAACTAAGCGGTAACAAATGGTGCTCATAAAATTAATTAAAAGATGGTGTTGGGTTGTTATAGTATACATGACTATGAATACTATTCGCCAATACCTGTTATCTGATTCCCAACATCCGACACATAGGTCATAGCATCACTAACTCGCCCAGTTTTAAAGAATCTTTTGTTGATCCGTTCCGTGCTCGTGTCAATCGCTATCAAAGTAGAATAAATAGGTAATATAACTCCGGCTGTAATCGTCGCAAACAAAGACACCGTATGTGACACTATGAAAAAAATGGTAGCTAATATAATTTCTTTCATCAAATATGGTCATTCAACTTCCTTAAAGTGACTTTGTTGTTTTAAGGCCAATGTTCGAACCAAGCGGGCAAAGCAAAGAACTTCAAGCCAAGTCGTAGTAATAATTCATAATATGAGTATCGAATCATCTTTCTTCCGCTTATGAAGTAACTTAGTTAAACTTCGGTTTATGCATAAGACATAAGTGTTAACAGCTTTAATTAATAGTGTTCTTAGAGCCTATAGCATATTCTAATACGACCTTAACTAAAAAGAGAAAGTAATAAACTTTTAACCAAAACTCATAAAACGAATAGAGGTATACCTCCTTATCTACTCAAATCCTAAACCAAATTACCATGCGTGTTATCTTTTTACTGCATTGGCATCTAATAAGTACTACTTATATTCTAATAGCTCCATTTGATTCTTCCACTTGTACCTATAATTCAAAACCCCTAATAAAAACTAATCACAATGGCAGCTACGTGATATAACCCAAAAATCATAGTAACATATTTTGGACAGAACTTACAATGAAGGAACGACTCTGTTGTCTAGTTGGTGAATCAAAGTGAATCCAAACTTTTTACATCTCTGCCTAGGCACCGCGTACGACACTTTTTAATATAACTTTGTGTTTGCGATTCCGAAACTATATATGCTCATATATGATATATATATATATATATATATGCCGATATATATATATATATATATATATATATATATATATATATATATATATATATATATATATATATATATATATATATATATATATATATATATATATATATATATATATATATATATATATATATATATATATATAATATATATATATAATATATACTAGTCTTGAATGGACAATTGTGATTTTATTACGGACCCGATTGTTGCATTAGACCTATAAATGGTGTAATTTATTGCCCATAGTAAAAGAAGTTAAATGCTCACAAATAAGCTTGTAAATGCCTTGCATTGGCCAATGAAGAGGTTCCGCTTCTCTTGACCTCCGCCGTTGTGGATCAAGTGTGGTGGGCGCGTAAGCCGCTTGTGTTATGACTTCAATCATCATTGCATTCTCATCTAAGAAACCAATAGCCAGTTATATGAGATTGTGTTGATCATCTTGTCCTTTATTTCGAGTCTCTTTTGCGTCTCGTTACAATCCTATCAAAGCGTATGGTATGCACAAAATTAGGTGATAGAAAGTCATTTAGAAACGATCATCGGTTAAATGTATGGAAAAAAGCAAGTTATAAACACATATGAATCTCCTAATTGGTTTATTAAGGTAAATGATATAATCATTGTTATGTAATATGTAACATATTAATTATTGACAAAATACTGAAGAAATGGTAACCAAACATGAGTGTAGCCAATCGAACATAGCATAATCGACCCACCTTTTAAATATTGTCCTTTGACCTATTACCCACCTAACTTACTTTCCTTATTTCTACCTTAAGTATATTTGGTGAAGACCTACTCATGTAAAATCTTGGTCACAATTCAGTAGACCGTTGTTGGAGAAAATGTCTATCATATTAGGATGAAAGAAGAGGTCAACATGTAATGCCAATTATTATCGCAAACTGGTACTAATTGCGTAAAAGTGTAACAATCAATCCGATACTAATTACGTAATTCAAATAATCAGATAATTTGAAGCTAAATCCATGTATCCAAACATTGATGGTGCGTTTGGGATTCTTATGTAGAAAGTAGTTACATAGAAATCAAATCTTGCGGTTGTATCAAAACATCACAATGTAGACTAAAAATAAACAGACATCCATAATTCAAACACTCAAACCTACTTATCTAGTTAAGCTAACACATTGAAACTGAATATTTTCTTTTCAAATTATAGAGATAATTTCACTCAGACATTTCATCAAACATTTGGTGAACAACCAATTTCTTTTACAAAAAACAATATCAACTTACATAAACCTCAAAACTTTTCAATACCCTTTACCAAGAATCATATACATGTGTAATTTCAGCCATACACATTTTCAAAGACTTATGGAACCAAAGTCATCAACAAATGTTCAACCCACCTAAAAAAAAGAATGGCGAAAGTAACATCAAACCTGCGATCTGTGATGTTCTTTTTGCAATATTCATCTTTTTATTAAAAAATCTTTATAGCCTTCTTGCATCAAACCCACACAAACTAACATCATCATCATCTACTCTATAACCTTCTTGTTATTGATAATTCTTCACAGCTTGAATCATTGCCTGCAACTTTAGTATTAAATAAAAAAAAGACTTACGGATTGAAGCTCAATAAGGACTCCTTCACCGGGGCCAGCGTTGTTGTTGATTTCTTGACGGACTTTGTTGTTGACATGATTAATTTGATCGGTTCAAATTTGGGGTTTTTTTTGTGTGTTTTAGGGCTAGGCGGTGGAGATTTGAGTTCTAGAGGAAGATGGTTACAAACGGTGGAATATGACGGGGAGAAAGAGGCGGTGATAGAAATTTCTAGGAGGTGTAATAATGAGTGAGGCGGTGATGTTAGGTACGTATATACACTTCGACCGATCATGCACATCCGATGAACAAGAATATCTAAACACACCATGGCCAATCACAGCTCGCCACCTACTTGTAAACATTTAAAAAACTAATAATAGACCAATGGGCAACTGACAGCAACGCGTATATAAGCTAAAATTGTGTACGATGCCAAAACGGCTATTAGGATATATAGATAATGGTTAGTTTTATTATAAAGGAGATTTATACAAAAGTAATTATGAAAAAGGAAAATGATATATCTTCTTAGTTGATATGCGACATATCCTTTTACTTGCATGATCATGACAAGTAGATTGATCAATGAATTAAATTAAGAAAGAGAATTAATGCATTGTACATGTTACAGTTTTGATGTGAGTATGGGAATAAGTAAAATATTGTTTTTATGATTAACTATAGAATATAATAATTAAACTGTAATGCAAAGATGTGATGGAGTATATCATTTTTATAATAATAAATAAAAAATGAGGATATCTATACTACTTATAATAGAGGAATGAATCTCTCTCTTCTTGGTCTTAAACTTAAGACTTACAAAATACAAAGCCTATTGTACAATACACAATGCACTATTAATGATCTTTCTCATCAATCTTCATTTTAAGACTTACAAGTCTTAAAGTTTAATGTACAAAATACAAAGCACTATTAATGTGGTCACGATATTTAATGTAGTCAATTAATTAACTGATCAATAAATATAATTAATGTAGTTATTAAAACACCTCTTACACAAGAAATACAAATTATCAAGCATATTGTACAACCAATTTAAACACAATTCCTGCATTAAATGTCACTAATACAATAATAAAAAATATTATACAAATATTCAAGCCCGAACGAGTACAGCCCAAACGGGGTCGAGCCCGAACGGGCACGGGCCAAACGGGGTCGAGGTCGAACGGGAACGGGCCAAACGGGATCGAGGTCGAACGGGAATGGGCCAAATGGGCTCGAGCCCGAACGGGCACGGGGTAAACAAAATTCTTAATCCCCGTAAATTCATTATCAAAAAGAAAATAATAAACTAAAATACATGATTTAGCGAAAATTTTATTTCAAGTACCCACCGCCGCAACGCGCGGGTACCCTGCTAGTAAATAATAAATGGTGGAGTGTCCCACCATCATATCACACTAGCAGGGTACCCACGCGATGCGGCGGCGGGTACCCTGAAATAAAATTTTTCAATGAACCATGTTTTGTAATCTGAAACGTTTTATAGGACAATAAATTTGCGGATGTCAAAAGTTTCATGTCGCATATTTCAACTCTTTAGAATATTATAGTAGGGTACCCGTGCGTTGCGATTGCGGGTATCAAGTAATAAAATTTTCGTCAAAAATGTTTTGAATTTTATGTTTTCTCTTACAATAACTTTACCAATAGCGAAAACATAATGAGTTTTAGTAACTTTAAAAAAAAGTGATTGATAATATCAAACTAATTCATATAAAAACAATTGAAAGTGGCGTGATTTTGCGTTGCAGTAGTCAATAATATTATGGGGTTATGGTCAAATTAGTTGATAGTGGTCCGTAGTCACAAGTAAGTAGAAACATTTTTTTTATGAAATATATATATACTACGTCCGTCCCATATTAAGTGTCCACTATTCATATGCACAAAGTTTTAGAAAATTCCACTAACTACACTCTCCACCAATCAAATATCATTTTCACCGACTATAAAGTCTCATCTCATTGGTTGAAATATTCTATGGACATTTAATTTGGGACATTTAGAGATTCCATTGTGGACACTTAAATTGGGACGGAGGGAGTATATATTTTTGAACATGTTTATATCATTGATATTGTTTATTACACTTGTCCTATATATATAAAAGATATAAATAAAAGAGTACTTATAATGTATACATCTTGTAAAGTATATATTTATGAAAATGTTTGAATCATTAATATTGTTTATAACACTTGTCCCACATAGATAGAAGATATAAATAAAAGAATGTTTATAATGTAAAGAAAACTTACATGTTTAAACAATCATTTAGAGTTATCTATGAAATGTATAATAATTAATATACTAATATATTAATCATTGAATTAGCACTTAGCACTTTATTGTTGTGGAATATAAATGAAGCGTTAAACATGTTGTGGAATATAAATTAGTAAAAGCAATTTATTGTGTATATTATGCATTAAAAATTGTAATGCTTAAAAAACACATTAATAACATCTTAAAAAAATTTAGGAGAGAGGTTCATCCCTCCATTATAAGTAGTATAGATTTGCCATCTTATTGTTATTAATTATAGTTTATTATATTTGTGTTTCTAGAGTCTTAAAAAGCTGGTGCTTCTGGAAGTGAGTTTCTCAAGCTCATTGACCAAGATTAGAAATTTCATTAGTCTCGAGAATATTGAGGAATTTAAATTAAGTGTCTGTTTAAATTTGAAAGAGTTGGATAGCTCTATTGGTTGCCTCCAAAAACTTGTTAAATTAAATCTATATGGTTGCAAACGCTTGAAGAGGCTCCCATGGGAAATGATAGGCAAGTTAACGTCTCTTCAATATCTATCCCTCGGAAATTGTTCTAACCTACTAGAGATCTCACATGAAGTTGGTAGTCTAATTTTACATTGAATTTAAATGACAACAGATTCAACAGCCTTCCTAATAGCCTCTACCAACTCCATCAACTGACCGAAATAAGATTATCTTATTGCACCTACTTAAAGTCGATTCCAGATCTTCCGCCAATCATTAAATAGTTATACGTGGCTGATTGCATAAACCTAGTGCATCTTCCTTCAAACTGCTATGAGTTACAATTTCTGACGAAGCTTCAATTAGATCATTTCTCAAAACTTGGATCCGAAGGTTTCACGCAAGTTACAAGACTGAGAAATCTAAGTGATTTAAGTATGAGAAATTGCAATGTTTGGCAAGTATCCAGTAGAATTGGAAATTTGGTGTCACTAGTGATTCTCGACCTTTTAGGAAACACATTTAAAAGTCTACCTGAGAGCTTCAACAACCTTTCAAAACTACAAAAACTTTTTATAAATGATTGTTCTCTGTTACAGTTGCTTCCACCTCTTCCACCACAATTGACATATATAGAAGCAACCAACTGCGGGTCATTAGATGTAATGCCATTTGATACACCGCAAAAGGCATATATTTCTAATTCCAAACACTACAAAAAAAAGGAGCTATAGTGACGAGAATTTAATGAGCACCTATATTTTTCGTCACTAAAAAGACAATTTAGTGACGATATAGAATTGTCGTCACTATATCTCGTCACTTGCATATATTTAATGACGAATTAATAAGTTGTCATTAACATACATGTTAGTGACGAAAGTATCGGTCACTGAGTCAAGTACAGCTCGTCACCGTGTAACTCATTTCTTGTTACGGTTCTTAGTCACGAAATTTTCGTCACTCATCTTTGGATTGCTAGTCATGAAAAAGTTTGTCACTAAATTGACTATTGCAATTATTTACATAATTTTCTTTATGCTATCTTGTTAATTAATATATTGATCACAAGCAAATGAATAATAACTTATTAGGGTAACTTTTACCTTTTCATGTTTTAAAAAAAAAAAAAAAAAAAAAAAAAAAAAAAAAAGAAGAGGTATTGGTAAAAGCCAAAAATCAATTTTAAATCCATTACGATCAAACCAATAGCCAAGGGAAAAAATCAGTTGGGTGAATTGTTTAAAAAAGAAAGTTAAAAAAGGCGCGGATCTAATTTCTCGCAACCCGACCCGAAATAAAAACACGCGGATCTGAATATTTCATTCTAATTTCACATACTCAAAACCGTTCTTCTCCTCCCCAACTTCACACACTAAAAACACACACCATTCAGCTATGGCGGATCTAAATATTTTGCCCTAAATTTTTCGGAGGTTATCTCTTATCTCTAATCCCTACTTATTACGAAATAATTTTATCTAATTATGCATATATGATGTTACTTATTCAAAAGCTAAAACATACGCCTGATATTACACTAGTGTAGTGATTTGCTTATTTGAGTTAACGAGCTTATGTTTATTGGATCCGAATTTAGGTTACTTAAATCGAAGTTGAGTTAGGGAAAATATTGTGCTTATTTGAGTTAATGACCTAATTTTGATGAGATTTAGGGAAAATATTGTGCTTATTTAGTTTTTGTTTGCTTACTTGATAGTATACGGGTAACTATTGTTTATTTAAAGAATTTGTCAAGTGTAGTGATTTGATGACTTGATGTCTAACCAAGTTTATCGACAAGTATCGGATTATGCAGTGTTCGAATGTAGTTTTGAATTATTTATAACTTGATGTTAAGTTCACCTTACATGTTTGCTTTGTTTTTAGTTCACTATGGATAAGCTTTTGTTTATGAATTTAGCTAAGTGGCGAAAATAATGCACTATAACGATGTTAAGTGGCATAATAGTGTAGTGGTTGTTGAAGTTTAGACACAGTTTCACATCAGGAAATACTACTTTGAATAAGGAGAAATAATTGTAACAATCTGTTTGCTTTGTTTTCAGTTAGTCATTTGAAATTGTTGTAAATTCGTTGAATAAAATTATTATTTGCATGTTTTATGTGCTTATTTGATTGCTTATATGAGTTAAATGGTATATTATGATCGTAACAATAACTTCATGCTTAGTTATGAATTTGTGAACATGAATGAATCATACATGATATTATTGCTTTAGTAACACTAGATGATTTCTATTGATTTAACCATAAAAAAATGGATAAGTCTTGGATGAACATACATTGAGGCTAGATGATTGTTCTTTCATTTTTGGTTATATTTTACTTTTCCTACTATAGGACCTAGTTTACTAGTGATTGGATTAATAGACTGTTTCCTGAACCTAAGTGCTATGGAGAACATCTTAAATTTTTAATAAAGACATGGCCTACTTATCTGTCTAAGTCAAGTTGCTTCCTTAGTTATCTTTGTCCTAGTATGACTTTATTTTGGCAATGGATATCTAATATGTGTGCTCATACAAATTACATAGTGCCTTCGTTGTAGCTGAATAGTTGTAGACTTGTTGTAATAATAACTATATTGAAGTACCAACAGTAGCTTTGTTTTTGCCTATTTTACATAAAGATAACATCTTAAATTTAAGTTAGACAAGCTGTCATATTACATGAGTGTATGTATGTGTTTCTGGGATATGCCCTGCATTTAAATTAGAAGTAGGTGAAGCTTCTTCAACTTGTGTTTCAGTAGTGACTTTAGATGAATATAGCTTTTTATCTCTTTAGCGTTGTTGTCTTTGTTGCAATCTAATCTGAAGTGCCAAATTGTTTGTTGATAAAAAAGGTTAGTGCTACATAACAATACAATAAATATATTGGAACTAGCATAATTCAATTTGTTTTTTGTCACACCCCAAAAAATGGCGCAGTGGAATGACATTTACGGGGTATGACTTCAAAGTAAAGAACACAAGGTGTCAAATAGAGAAGTATTGAATGTAATACATTAAAGATAATAGTCATGAAACTCCCACAACCGGGATAATCCAAACATAGTCTTCAAAGCCAAACTACATTATAAGAAAATAACCTAGTCCAACTCCACGGATACAACCCGGGAGGGTCTTTATTTAAGTCTTGCTAAGCCAGGCCAATACTCATTGGTTCTAATGTTTACTTATTGTATTACAAAGTCAATGGTCAAAATATAAGAAATGTTAGTATGGTTTAATGTTTTTTAAAAATGATCATATATGACAATACATGAAGGAGGGGCGACACTAGGATAAAAAGAAGAAGAAAGCTTGTGATTTTTAAGTATAATGTATTTTGTAAGTGTATTGGGTATTAGTTTTGTAGTTAGAATTAAATATACACGTTTAGTGTTTATAATAAAAGAATTATATAAAGTGTAAGAAAACATATAATGTTTTTGGGTGTACGAGAATGTATTAAAATAATCGTTAGGAGTATTGGGCAAATACACTATGTGTTCATGCAAATTGCAATGAAGATCCGAGGAGTATAGTGTTCGGTCGTTATGTCCCAATGAGTTGTGCAATGGATTATCAAACGAAAGTGATCGGAAATTTGAAATGTAAAAGGATTTGTTTATAATTATAACTACAACAAAAAGCCAACAAATTAAAATGGCTTAAATGCAAATTAAAGGAAATTAAAAGATAAAATCTATTAAATAAACGCTATCACTATATTTAAAATGATGTTTTTGTTTTTATGTTTTTACAAACCGAAATTAAAAACTACGTGTCAGCACAAATTAAAAAGTGAAACTTACACAATATTAACCTAAAATATGAAAATGATATTTTACACACCTAATGATAAAAGAAAATTTATAGAAAAGAAAATTATTTTATGACTAATTATCTAATTATTATTAATTAAAAACTATTTTTAACTATTTAATAATTACCTAAAATACAAGAAAATAGGAAATAAAGCTAGAAAAATAAAATTATGAATTGGAAAAGTCTAAAATATCAAAATAGAATTTTCAAAACTATTTTTGTATTTTTTTGATTATTTTTCTATTTTTTATGAATTTTAAACTATTAAAAACTAATTAAATTACTAAAAATTACAAAATAAACTATGAAAATTCTGGAAAATTACTTTTTTTACTTTTTATATTTATCTAAACTTAAGAAAATTGAAAAATTATTTTTTGGAGCTTTTCTTAATTTTTTGTATTTAAGGCTAATTAAAAGTGCTTGAAAACTAAATAAAATGCGTAAAAGTAGCAAATCAACTTGGAAAAATCTGAGATTTCTAGTGAAACTCTAAAATAATATAAGGAATCTGAGAAAAATGAAAAAACAGGAGCTTATGTGTAGAAAAATGGAACTGATGTGGAAGTGCTTATTGAAATAAGCACTTGATTAAGCAAATGGAATCCAAAGGCTACCAAACTGATAATGAAGCTCTAATAAGCTAAAATAACCAAAATGCAATGAGTAACAACAAGCTTGAACCTCTGATTTGCAATCTACAACATATTTGATGAATGAGCTTATGTATGAAAACAGTTAAAGGGTACCAACTTTGGACACAAGCACAATCTTCAAAATAAGCTAAATGTGAAAACTATCAATTGGAACTTGAAGAAGACCGGTGGCTATCTAGAACCCAAAGCTGCACCTTGGGAAGTTTTATTGAGCAGTGCACAAGCTGCAAGAATCGAGAAACCAAATTTTATGTTGAACATCTGTGAGCGGTGGCATCTTATGCCTAAAAGAGAAGCTTGTTTCGAGCTTATAGAAAATGACAAAATCCACAAAATGCAGATAAGTAAAGGTACCAGCTTGAAGTTTCTAAAACAACAAATCTCACTAAATTTGGCTTAAAGATGAAGCCAAGAAAATTCCTTCCATTTAGGCTTTAAACGAATTTCGCTAAATCGACTTTTGAAGCGCTTGAGTATAGTTGACTTTGGTGAGTTTTGCAAGCAATTTTGAACAGATTATGATATGAAATGATGAGATGAAACTCGCAAGCTTTGTTTATGACTTTGAACACAAAACAAAAGTTTGATTTGCAAAGATCACAACAGTGAACAAGTTAAGACAGTAAGATGTGATTTTTGACTTTTGATGTTATGCAGGCACAAACTAAGACCAATATGAGTTAAAATGAGTTAAACAAACTTAACCAAACAAACTTCACCCATTGAGCTAGCCTCTCAAAATGAGATATATTAAGAATTCCAAACACCACTTTAACTACTAATTATGACTCAAAATTAATCCAAACAATGATCCAACTGACATTAATGATCAAACTAAGTTAATGTAACTTAAATACAACTATTTGAACAGATTTTAACTAATTTTGACAGCAGAAACAGATTATGCTATTGAACTAGATAACAACTTACAAAATGTCCATTAGCCACTATGGCTTGAATCATGTGAAACAGAGAACCACTACCCTAAATATCAACCCACAGGAATCTAAATCAACCAATTTCCAACTGCATCAACCCATTTCAACTCCATTTCCAATTTAAGCTCCCAGTTGACTTTTGTTGACCGTAATACAAAATGCTTGAAACTTAACTTTAAGCTTGTAAAAGTTATGAAAAGCTTATATAAACTTATTAAAAGCGGTAAACAAGCTTTATGAAGCTTAGGTTTATGAAATGGAAACTTGAATTTTTAACAAGAGCACATAAACATGAACCGAATGAAACTTGGAATTAATAACTAAAGCTTGATTAAACTGAAAATATAACTTGAGTTTAGTGCTTAGAACAAAATATTACAACTTTGGAATTAAGCTAAGACAAGAAATAATAAAAACGACATAAGAGAATTTTAAAACTAAAATCTACTACTTGGTTTGCTTCCTCTCTTTCTTTTATAATCCAATCCTCTATCTACTCGAATGTATCCCAAGAATCCTCACCATCGGATGGCTTTAAAAGTGATCCTAGCCATTTAATGCATTTTGGCGCCAAAATTCTTGTCCGCCAATTGGGGTTGAGTGAGGAGGGGAGATGCAATTAATGCCCTGAAGTTAGTCAGTAGGTGGGGAAATTGGAGTGGAAATTGAGAGGGGAATGGGTTGTTGCTTTGTTGCAGGAAGCAGTTGAGAGGGGTGGACTTTGGCGGGCTAGCTTCTTTTGACCAGAGTTTGACCAAGGGCAGTATTAATAATAAAGGGGGTCAAAATGTATTATGACAGGGGGTCACAATTAGGCAAGGGTCCAAATTGGTTTGACAAGGGTTTAATTGACAAGGACCTTAGGTGTAAAATCTGAAAATCAAGGGACCATATCTGCCAATTCAAAGAAGTTGATCCAAGGGTTGAAAGTGACAATCTCAAAAAGTACAAGGACTAACTTTGCCATTTTCCAATTTCCAGGGGCCATTTTTGACATTTTTCAAACTTAAGGGACCAAAGTTGTAGTTCTGCAAATTTTATATTTCAAGGGTTTGTTTTGACAACTTTTGAATCCCATGGACCTTAAATGACATTTTTCTTTATTTTGATATACCAGGACTGCTTTTGACAACTTTTGAAACTTGGGGACTAAAGCGCCAATTTTGCAAACTTGATACGTTTTCATCCGATTTTGATCTTTTGCATTTAAAACACATAAAACATCGATTTGTGATATTTTCATCATTTTGATGCATTTTGAGTGTTTTGATGATTTCATAGCTTTATATTGTACAAAAATGATGAGTATTTAGACACTCATCATAAACTACTTAATGTATGTAAATAAAATGAAAATATGATTGTAATTAAATGTGAATTGTAGTAGTGGCAATGTACTAAAAATATGTACACTAAATCTTAGTCCA
>CM040243.1:87642928-87682460 GCA_022545495.1 Chrysanthemum lavandulifolium | reverse complement strand
TGGCGGAGAAGCCTTCACAACGTCGCTTAACCTTTTTCGGTACAAAGCTAAATACCGAAGTTCTTTCACACCAAGGCGAACCATACCTAACACAACGTCGCTTACCCTTTATACGGTGCTAGGCTAACCACGAAGTTCTTTCACACCTAGGTGAACTACACCTTCTGGCGTCGCCTACCCTTTATTGGGTACTAGGCTAAGCACCTAGTTCCATTGCAATGGAGGAACTACTACCACACTACACCAACGACTAATCCCAAAGGAGATCTACTCCTTTACAACATCATCAAGGACATCAATATCCTTGGATCTAATGCTAGTCTATCTAGTACATCGAAACACACCATATCGAATGTACATCTAAGGCACCTTTCACTAATGCCTTTGATTAGATCTATAAGACACCTTTCACTAATGTCTTTGATTAGATCTACAAGACACCTTTCACTAATGTCTTGTGTCTTCACTTCTAAGCACCTTTCACTAATGCTTCTTGTCTTGACTTCTAAGCACTTACCACAAGTGCTTATCTTATAGACGATAGATACCCTTCACTAATATCTTCGTCTTGACACTTGAGACATCTTTCACTAATGTCTTTAACACTATGCTTCTTTGAAGAAAGAAAGAGATCATCAACAAGAGGACTTCAATAGCCTTGATGATGAGGAAGCTTGGCAACTCATGGACTTGAGCTTGCTCGACTTCAAAGGTGGTGATCTTCCCTTTAAGAGGAACCTACAAGATCACACAAAAATAAAACTACAAACATAGATCTCTTGGATCTATGGTTAGTGAGATTTAACTCGGGGAGAAAGTATGTTGGGAGGGTGAAATCTAATGAAGAAATGGCTCACTATTTGTAGAGGAAAAACTCTCGTTTCCCGGATCCCACGGATCCCTTCCACTGGGATCCGGCTAGCACAAAGCTAGGGATCCGTGGTCCGCTCCTCTTTGCCCATGGGTATTTTGGGTTATGGGTCATGGGTCATGGGTTATGGGTTGATCCATGGTTTCAATCTAGATACAATGTACCTTAAGGATACATTGAACTTGTGTAAGTGGTATATATAAAACCATGGGTTATGGGTCAAAACCATTTGCTAGTTTTTATCTTTTTAGTATATACTTACTTTTACCCATTTTAGTATATACTTGTTTTACCCATTTTAGTGTACTCAATATAAGTATGTATTAACCCAATATGTAAACACTAGTTGTTGTACATATGTATCTAACTCATAGAGTTACTTAAACTTGTTAAGCCAATATGTAAACACTAGTTGTTGTACATGTGTATCTAAAATATAAAATCACTTAATCTTGTTATAGTGTTTTATGTGAAAACGTAAGTGTGTTATAAAACTATTAGTTCAAACCATTTACGTATTTTATTTGTTTCGTTAATATGATTTTACTTTTGTTATTGAAAAAACAATAGAAGATCGTAAAATATAAATAAACGTTTTTACGGTTTATTTGTATTAACAATCTCCCCCTTTTTGTTGATGACAAAACATAAAATTATTTTAAGGAAAAGCTAAAATTAAATAGCGTTTGAATTTGTAGTTTTACTTTCTTCTCCCCTTTTGTCGAAACAAAAGTGTTTCAAGAAAAGCAACACATTGTTTTTAAAGAGTAAGTAACGGAATAGATCTCGTCTTACTCCCCCTTGACGAGTCCATCCCTAAGTAAGGGCATCAAGAAAGTAATTCTAATCTTAATCATTTGCAACTAGGTTTGATCCCCCTAGATGATTACAACTTTGCAATGGGAAGTTATGAAAAGTAAATCTAGTATTGCAAGTAATTTGCAAATTATTGCTTTGACATAAAGCTCCCCCTAGCTTTAGGATGTCAAGGTCTTCATGAGTGAATTGAAATACTACAAAACAAAGGTTAGAAAGCAAGTATAATTCACAATTCCTGCAAATGTGATAAAAAACATTCGACTTCACGGATCCCACGGTTCCCTTCTAGTAGGGATCCGTCTAAGCAAAGCGAGGGATCCGTCGGTGATGACTAAAATCGACAAAGGTGATATAACAAGTAATGTTATCACACAAATGAGATATGAATACAAAGTAATCATATGCTCAACGAAAAAACAAGTAGCATGTAATTCCATTTAATAAAACAAGAGTTATGATATACATGACTCAAAAATAAGAAAATAGACAATACATAACTAGGAATTTTCTTAGACCAACTAACGCTTGAAGCTTAGACACCACTATAATCCTCTAGCTCAAGTTATGTTTAGGTTTAATCTCGTCGAAACGTTCGAGGAGATGATAGAACATGAAACGTTGGTCTTCTCGTACTTCATGTATCAAACTTTCAACATGTTGACAATGATAGCAATCTTTGTCATGGCTAGGTAGTGGTGGTGGATGAAATGAAGTGGCTATATTCAAAGGATCAATTGAAGTGGGTTGAAGGGCCTCGAATGATGGAGGGATTGGTGGAGGTCCATTTAGGAATGGTTCGATCAAGAATGATGATGGTGGTAAAGATGTGTCAACTTCCATAAGGTCGGGTGGTTGACTTTGGTGATTTCTTATAATCCAAATAGGATTATATGATAGAAAGCAGCGAAAAGGAAGCGAGCAAGTGTTGACTCAACACCTTGATTTTGAATCATTGTTCCTCTAATGAGGAGAATGTTGTCGGCGGAGCGGATGAGGACGGCCTAGGTGGTAAGTCCTCTAAATTGTAGAGGTGAGGTGATGTTTGTGGGGATGTAAAAGAGATAGCTCTAGGAACCAATGGAGATGGTTTAGTGGAGATGATATTGTTTGGCCTAGGAGGTATGGTGGTGTTTGGCATAGGTAATTTTATGGGTACTAACCTTCTAGGAATTGGTTTGATTGGTTTAACCGGAGATGATTCGGTTGAAGAGATTTCGTGTACAACACGAGCCCTTTTGATGGGTGGTTCTTTGGTGGATAGGTTGTTACTTGGGGTTTTTCTCATGATGAGATGATTTGAAGAGATTGCAAAGGCTGAAAGTTAGGATGTGAGTGATGACTATGGAGATCCTAACAAGGTGGTTTATAAACTAAGAGATTTGGAAAGTGCATTTAAGCCTTAAGCCACTAAGGTTCATTGGAATGTGATGATTAGCATGCACAAGAGTCAACTACGAGAGGTTGTCTTTGTTCTAGGAGCTCATTTAAGATGAGATGGAGTGTTTAAGTTAGGAAGATGAGTTGAAATGATTGTTTTACCAAGATTTGTCATAGACATCATCAGGATCCCATGGTTCCCTTCTCGAGAGGATCCGTCTAGGCTAGTTCTAGGGATCCGTGTTCGCAGGTTTATGAAAGAGTGGAAATGATGTTTCTAAGATCCTAGACCTACATCACCTTAAGTGTTTGATTCTCCCAAATGTTTTAAATGAAGGGGTGCTTAAGTGTTTGAAGGCAATGAGTGGTGTAGCTAATGATTGTTATTTATGGAAGGATTTGGAACTAAAAAAATACCAATGGATGGCCAAGGATGACATTAAAGATGTCAATTGAAGTTGAATAAAACTAAATGATCCTAGAGATCGGGTTGTGTCTTAGGATTGTGTTTTGGAAAATATCCTAATGGTTTGAGATGGGAAAAACTAGGATTTGATCAACTTTGATCAATTTTGAGGTGAGGTTGATTAATGATCAATAATGTCATAATCGAAGGATTTCTAACCTAGTTGTGAGGAATCGGGTAAAAATGAAGTGTGAGTTTTGAGGCGGAAGAGTGATGGATTTGAAATGATAGATCTAACAAAGCCTTAGAATGTGATCTATGTGAGTTGGAAAGAGTAGGAAAGGTCAACCTATCTTGATAAAGTCTTGATCAATCTTAAGACACTATGTTTAGCTTAGTGTGAGGTGTTCTAAGTGATGTGTTTGACATATAATGCTTGCAATTGCATTTTCATTTTTAGGATCCCACGGTTCCCTAGATGTAGGGATCCGTTTAGTACAACATTTGGGATCCGTCTATCTGCTAGACAGAACCTTTACTAAAGGTATGCAATGATCATGACAGTGCATTATATTCCAAGTTTTGTTTAAAGGAGTTCTAAAACTAGGATATCAAATGTAAGATGTTTTATTTCATGAAAGAGATAGGATTACATTGATAACAAAGGAGTAGAGTAGAATAGATCCTATTTGACTATTCTAGGTTCCTTGAGTGTCTTCACTAGGAGGATCATTATGTGATTGATGGGTATTGGTGGAATCATGAATGAAGAACGTCTTCATGAGAGATATGTTTAGCGGTTCCATCATCTTGTTCACAAATACGCATAACGGACTTTGAAATTGAGGATGGAAGTGCATAACATTGTGATAGAGGCGTGTCAAGAACATTCCATAAGGAATGAGTTTATTCTTGAAGCCTTGAAGATTTGCAATTCGCCTTCGAAGAAGTAGGCGAGATTGTATGGTTGTTGTGTTAGCAAACGATTACAACATGTGAGCACAACAAGCGGGAAGAATATCTCGATTTCCAAGACTCCAAACATTTTCACGTAGAATAAGAGCGCGATCTTATACTCTTCTCGGATATCCGTGTATGGATAATGTTTGGATTGGAGTAATATGGTCGAGGTTTGCATATCATGCGTGTTAATTCTTCGGAGAGGGTATGTGTGAACAATATGGGCTATTTTCTTCACGAAAATTGAAGAGAGTCAAGAGACCAATCTTGGTGAAGGCACATTGTCCATGGTTTGGAATTCGGAGGATGTGAGCAAAATGCCCAAGGCTTAAAGTGAATTTTGGTTTTGATATAAAACCAAAGAGATAAAGCGATCCTCGTTACGAACGAGTTCCACTTGACGAAGAATTCCATTATGAACCTTGGACATATCTTCTCGTTAATATCAAGAAGACATTCTAGTCCTATGGCTCGGAAGGAGGTATTGATACCTTCTTGGTGTAGAAGGTGTCTACAATACGTCCTTCATGGAAGTAGCGGTTTTCGAGATTATTGAACCGGACATGATTGCGGTGTGTTGGGCTCAAGGAAATGTTAGGGGTGTAGACGCTAGTGGTGAAAATCAAACTCGTATTCATGCGTCATAGTTGAACCTATAGAAGTGATGGGTTAATAAGGGAAGGCGTTTATGGTCAACCTATAATAATCTAACGTTTTACTAGATATTCTATTAACAATTAGTATTTAGCTAATCCATGGTTTTGAAGCTCTAGTGGATTATTATTGTGGAAGATAGTGATTTTTAATCTTGCATGAAAACTGCTTTTCCGATGGGGCGGATCCCACGGTTCCTTTTCAAAGGGATCCGGCTAGAGTAACTTCGGGATCCGTGGATCAGTAATATGAGAACCGGTTTAATAAAAACATAGGTTTTACTGTTATTGTACCATGAAGTATGTTTTATCCTACATTTTCTTTTAGCATGCATACATGACATCTAATGTATCACGAAAGAATATAACACTTATAGATCAAAAGAAATGAAACACACATAATAACACAAACATCCTAGATAAAATAGATAATTAATAATATTGCATTTCAATGCTAAGGATGATACAAAGGATTGGGTAAATGACCCCAATATAAATTAACAACACAAAGTAAATGTCTCCGTATGTGAACTTCATCATAGGGAACACAAGTGCGATGAGTGTTAGGCGATCTTGCACAGTGCGATGTAAACCATGTTGATGACGGATCTTCTTGGTTTAGGACGAGATGGAATGAAGAAGAAGATGAAGTTTTTGAATGAGAGGAAATTTTTGAATTTGGAAAATTTGAAAAGTTGAGGTTGAAAAAGTGTGCGTCAGTGGGTTTATAAATAGGGAAGGAGGAATTTTGAAATTCGTGTTTTTTGTTTTATTAGAAGAAATAAAGCATAAGCTCTACATACTATGACTATAGACGAGAAAAATAACACGTATGTGAAAAAACAAGCTTCCTAACGAAGCTATACGTAAAACATGTGTAAACACAAAAATCTACTCAAATAAGAGCCTAGCAAATAATACTTATATACTAAACAAGTATCATTTAGATATAAGTAGAAAGTCATACCTCGAATGCACTTAGGAATGTCTTTTACAAATGACAAAAGTCACTTAGACGATTCCTGCTCTTTTGCGTCTAAGATACCTTCTTAAGGAAGGTATTCTTGTTACCAAGCAACTCCTAAAGCTTGGTGTGTATGAGCTTTGACTAATCAATATCACAAGGAAGATTAGTGAAAAAATATATATATATAAAAAAAAATGTTGTTATCAACTCAACATCCAAACATATAGTTTTTGAAAAAACATGGTGTTTGTTTTTATGAAAAAACCTTCTTTGTAGTTTTCAATTAACTATGGATCGTATCAAGTTTTTAAAGTACAATATACTTCAAGAAACTTGGTAACGAAGCTTTGATGCCAATTGTGGAAAACTAGAAGGGGGGATTGAATAGTTTTACCAATTAAAACTTCCTTTTAAACTATTTAGATCGACTTATGTCAATCTATTTGGTTGTGTGTGTTGGATGTTGATAAACAAGCATATAAAGATATGTAATGAAAAGATAAGAGTAAGAAGCACAAAACCACAACGCAGTATTTATAGTGGTTCTACAAGGACACCTTCCTTGCCCTACTCCACTCCCGAGTCACCTACGAGAGTTTGTAATCACTACACCAATCTCCTTATGGCGGAGAAGCCTTCAACGCCGCTTAACCTTTTTCGGTACAAAGCTAAATACCGGGTTCTTTCACACCAAGGCGAACCACACCTAACACAACGTCGCCTACCCTTTATACGGTGCTAGGCTAACCACTGAGTTCTTTCACACCTTAGGTGAACTACACCTTCACAACGTCGCCTACCCTTTATTAGGTACTAGGGTAAGCACCTAGTTCCATTGCAATGGAGGAACTACTACCACACTACACCAACGACTAATCCCAAAGGAGATCTACTCCTTTACAACATCATCAAGGACATCAATATCCTTGGATCTAATGCTAGTCTATCTAGTACATCGAAACACACCATATCGAATGTACATCTAAGGCACCTTTCACTAATGCCTTTGATTAGATCTATAAGACACCTTTCACTAATGTCTTTGATTAGATCTACAAGACACCTTTCACTAATGTCTTGTGTCTTCACTTCTAAGCACCTTTCACTAATGCTTCTTGTCTTGACTTCTAAGCACCTACCACAAGTGCTTATCTTATAGACGATAGATACCCTTCACTAATATCTTCGTCTTGACACTTGAGACATCTTTCACTAATGTCTTTAACACTACGCTTCTTTGAAGAAAGAAAGAGATCATCAACAAGAGGACTTCAATAGCCTTGATGATGAGGAAGCTTGGCAACTCATGGACTTGAGCTTGCTCGACTTCAAAGGTGGTGATCTTCCCTTTAAGAGGAACCTACAAGATCACACAAAACAAAACTACAAACATAGATCTCTTGGATCTATGGTTAGTAATTTAACTCGGGGAGAAAGTATGTTGGGGAGGGTGAAATCTAATGAAGAAATGGCTCACTATTTATAGAGGAAAAACCTCTTTTCCCGGATCCCACGGATCTCTTCCACTTGGGATCCGGCTAGCACAAACTAGGGATCCGTGGTCGCTCCTCTTTGCCCATGGGTATTTTGGGTTATGGGTCATGGGTCATGGGTTATGGGTTGATCCATGGTTTTCAATCTAGATACAATGTACCTTAAGGATACATTAAACTTGTGTAAGTGGTATATATAAAACCATGGGTTATGGGTCAAAACCATTTGCTAGTTTTATCTTTTAGTATATACTTACTTTTACCCATTTTAGTATATACTTGTTTTACCCATTTTAGTGTACTTAATATAAGTATGTATTAACCCAATATGTAAACACTAGTTGTTATACATATGTATCTAACTCATAGAGTTACTTAAACTTGTTAAGTCAATATGTAAACACTAGTTGTTGTACATGTGTATCTAAAATATAAAATCACTTAATCTTGTTATAGTGTTTTATGTGAAAACGTAAGTGTGTTATAAAACTATTAGTTCAAACCATTTACGTATTTTATTTGTTTCGTTAATATGATTTTACTTTTGTTATTGACAAAACAATAGAAGATCGTAAAATATAAATAAACGTTTTTACGGCTTATTTGTATTAACACTTATGTTGTTTTTCTCTCAAATAAAGTTGATTATTCAACCATCAACTATATTGGGGACTCAATCTATCAATATTCTGGAAAGAAAACTAATGGATGCATGTAGGCATACACATCCATTGGATGAACCATTTAGAGTTTAAAATGGATGCATCGTCTAAATGGTAATCAAAATCGCAACTTCAAGTTTGCATGATTAATAGCTCGACCAAATAAAATGCGAGCATAACATTCCAGAGTAAGTATTTCATCATGAAAATGCGATGAATTACTTCTAAATTATCAAATGAAATTGAGAGAAAAAATTTTGTGTTGTTGTATGGGGCCATATTATAATTTGCACAACAACAAAATTAGCATCATGCCAATATGTTATTATAAAGCCTCCATTTATAATTGGTTTTTGGTTAGAAACCAAGTATCCCCCATTAAATTTCTTTTGTGCAATACATGCTCAAATTATTCCACCTAAATGCACATATGGGATATAGAAGAAGGATAATTCCTTCAGGAGGAGACAAGAAGTAGCTGAAAATTCGAAATGAATTATCATATTCTATTGATCCTCAAAAAGAAATTTATGAATTTAGATTCAATGGATAATCTAATAGCCATACATATACTTTGGCCAAATAAAATAAAATTTCAGCTACTCATTGTTTGTTATGACATGCCTCAAGCATGATAGACTAATCGATTCCAAATAAAATCCTCGATGAAAAATATGGAGCATGAAAATAAGATGGTTAATCGAGGTATAAAAGACCTCATGATAGTCTCATAAAGAGACACTAGACATGAAGCTTTCAAACGAACCTCAAATAATTAATGAGATCTCAATAATTCTATGATGTTTAAAATCATATGGAATCGAAATAAAAACGACGTCGATAAATTTGTTTATATACAATATAGCGCTTGCTATTAAGCATAATGAGGATCATAAATCAAATGTTATTCAATGAAACGATTGGCCAGCGTGAAAAGACGCAATCTCATGAAAATACGAGAAGTCTTGGGACATGAAGTTCGTACACATAAATGTGTAAAAACTATCGGATATACATCGGTCTTTGTGTGAAACCAAAATAAGAGTTCTAAAGTTATCTGCTTTAAGACATGAATTGTTGAATAAATATATTCACAAAATTGATTATTAAGAGGCAAATTGTCTCGAGGTGGATGTAAATATTTTATTGATATTTTATGAGGTAAATAATCTATAAGTGTTTAATTCACTCTAAGTGAGTTTTAGATAAAGCTCCCATATTCTAAGAAGGATCTATAATGCTTTAAGCCCTCAAGCATGTCTAGCAACTTCAACTTTTAGAAGCAATTAATAAAGTTCTCAAGAACTTTATTTGATAAAGTTGAATGAATCCGTATATGGATCAAAATGATTTTGGACGCATATTATGTAAATTGCTTCTAGAAATAATTAGTCCTCAAGTACCATACACAAGTACAGTTGAGGTTTGGATGCCAATTTTGTAATTAATATGCGTCACGAGAGTGTATTTTTCTCTTTTAATATTTGTACATGCATTGTATATTTTTCAACCAATTGATTTGATATTGGGTTGAAAGCTACACATATATTTTGTTTTTCTTTTGCAGGACTTATTCGTAACATCATCAATTTGATGGACTTCATTGTAAAGTTGTTGCCAATAAAAGTATACGAGCAACTCATTTAGAAGATTAGCATGTAATGCTTGAAATATATACATTAAATTGAGGAGGAGGAACATTATACGCACTGCACTCTTTTCCTTCATCAAGTTTTTTTTTCCATTGGGTTTTTCTTGATAAGGTTTTTGATGAGGCAGTACATGAAGTATAATGAACGATGAATATCCAAGGAGGAGTATTGTAAAATATTATGAGCTTATGGGCTTATGTCTATTCATCCTAATCTTGATTAACAAGTTAGGGTTTTCCTATGCCTTATAAATACCTCATATTATAACATTATGAATACATCTCAATAACAAGAATTCTCTTACTCTCTCACTCTTGTGTTCTTGTTCATTATTTTACAACAATAGTAACATTTTAGAGTTTTTATAATAACTGTTTATGATTAGGATTTCGTGATTCCTTAATACTTTCCACAACACTTAACCCGCTAACACCCAAAATGGGTACAAATATACATTTATCCAAAAACCCCCTTCATACCCTTTCATTTATTTAGCCACAATAGTGACAAACCACATACAACCTTTAATCCATTATTCTTTTCATTACATAATTAACATTTACGCCATTTGACTTCAAAACGGGTAAGAACATACTTGACCCAACATACATCAAATCAACATAAACACTTTTAACCATTCATGACCATTAAACATTTTGACACATATAATAACTTAAGACAACATAAATTTGACTCATTACAAAATGCACGGGTGCACATATCGTTGAGCTTGGTATACTACCTATACTAAGCTCATAAATCACAACAACCTCTATCATAAATTAACCTTCCAAATCCGCATTTCCATCACATATAAGCTTAATACAATTTTTACCTTTTCGCCATAGATCACCTATAAAATACTAACATCTTCAAGGGTAAGTGTTAAACGCTTAGTAAGTAAAATGGCTATTATATGGTTAACATCTCCAATATCATAATAGTAATATAAACACATATTACTAACCACTAAATATGTAAAGTCTTTCACATTACCATTAATCACATTCACCTTAACACAAAACCATAAGCACATAAGCACATTAACATTTATACATGACTTAATCCATTCGTCATTAAGACTAATCTTATTCACCAATTTGTGCAAACCCTTAAAAACAAGCATTCATAGGCACATAAAACAATAACTTCAACATTAAGCACATAGTAACCGGATTGCTTACCTTAGTATCCAAGCTAAGCTAAATAAGACATCACCATCATCATCAATAATCATTTCATCAATCCTTTTAAGCACCCTAATCATTTCATAATACACAAATATTATATAACTTAAATAACCATAACAAAGGTTATTCAACCATTACCCACTTCTAAATTACTCAAGTTCATCATATAATCATATATTGATTATATGATCCTTATTCTCTTAAATTATTAACTTAAAATCAATATCATTAGCCTCATAAGCTTTAATCCCATTTAATTAACTTAAATTCACCATTTACCCATTAAACTCGAATTAGGGTTCATAAACCCTAATTCCTAAATTACCATTTAAACACCAATAAAACATCATTTACCTGTAATGATCATTGTAAGGGATTATTTAATCAAATCCTATCATAAGCTCATCATCCTTTCATCTTATCCTCATCACCTTCTAACTCTTTCTCTCCTTCTTTCTAGCACCAAACTAAACACACAAGAGATTTGTGTGGAAATATCTAGGAATGGATGTGGAAAACTAGAAGGGGGGTTGAATAGTTTTACTGATTAAAACTTCATTTTAAACTATTTAGATCGACTTACGTCAATCTATTTAATGTGTGTGTTGGATGATGATAGATAAGCATATAAATAAGTAATGCAAAAATAAAGAGTAAGGAACCAAAAACCACGACACGAGTATTTATAGTGGTTCGGCTACAAGGACACCTTCCTTGCCCTACTCCACTCCCTGAGTTCCCCACTCGAGAGTTTGTAAGCACTACACAACACAAGCTCCTTAATGTGGCGGAGAAGCCTTCACAACGTCGCCTACTCTTTATCCGGTACAAGGCTAGACACCGAGTTCTTCCACGAGGTAGAACCAAACCTATCACAACGTCGCCTATACTTTATCCGGTACAAGGCTAGAAACCGAGTTCCATTACAAAAGAGGAACTACTACCCAACACTACACAACTAGCCCAAAGGAGGCACACTCCTTATTACAACATCATAAAGGATATCAATATCCTTTAGCCCAAACTAACTATGTTGTACATCGATGCACCATATCGAATGTACACCCTTGGCACCTTTCACTAATGCCTTTGACATGATCCTTCAACACCTTTCACTAATGCCTTTGACACGATCCTTCGGCACCTTTCACTAATGCCTTCAACACGGACCTTTGATACCTTTCACTAATGTCATCAACACGGACCTTCGGCACCTTTCATTAATGCCATCAACAAGGACCTTCGGCACCTTTCACTAATGCCTCCGACTTGACACTTTGGTACCTTTCACTAATGCCTTTAACACAACACTTCTAAGGAGGGAGAAAAGAACTTTCAACAAGATAACTTCAGTAGTCTTGATGATGACGAAGCTTGGCAACTCATGGACTTGAGCTCGCTCGACTTCAAGAGGTGGTGATCTCGCCTTTAAGAGGAACCTAGAGAATCACACAAACACAAAACTACATAGAAAGATCCTTTGGATATGAGGTTAGAGAGTTTACAATACTAAAAGAGAGTATGCGTAAAAGGGATGAGTAGCAAGTGAGAAATGGCTAACTATTTATAGGCAAATTTCACTACTGTTCCCCGGTTCCCACAGATCCCTCGGCTAGTGCAATCCAAGGGATCCGGCAGCTGGGTCAGCTTAAGTCCGGATTTTGGGTTGCAAACCGGGTTATGGGTTATGGGTATTGAACCATGGGTTATACAAGATGCAATGTATCTAGACATTGGGTCATGTGTCTTGGGTCATGGATCATGGATAATACCCAGCATGACTTCATGCATGATGTCATACAATGAGTCATGGGTTATGGATCATGCTCCATGGGTATGGGTCATGGATTTTGGGTTTTACCCAACATCATTCAATGTACCTAGTCAATGGGTCAAGTACTTAGATTTTTACCCATTACATTACCCATTATAATATATACAAAGTATATATATATATATATATATATATACTAGTGTCAAAGCCACTTGGATGGTGACATGACTTATAATTATCTTTGACATATTTTACTATAGCGAAAAAAGGTGGGTAAAAATTCTTGAAAAAGTGTCCAATAAATAAATTAAGTAATGGATAATGAATTACAAACATCGTAAAATATTTATACAATGAAAATAATGAGGGTTGAAAGCGTGTTGAGGCATTCTTCTTGTATTCTTCTCTTGATCGATTCTCTTGTATTCCACTCGTGAATGCCATTGCGACTTGTGCCTTTGTGCGGGTTTCCGGTGAAGCCACTTCACTTGACTTGACACGATAGACAACACTCCAAGCATGTTGTAAGAAGTTAGAATTGGAATTATAGAAATTGTGTCCATTTGTGGGATTTTTTGTGGAAACTTATTTGGTTGTTAATAGTTTGTTTGTCTTTCGGTGGCCTAAAAGCTCCGATTGCCTTTTGCCCTTTTCTATTGTGGTCCACATCACAAGCACCAAATGGATATATGAACAACGATCTATCACCTAGCGAGCTTGTTAGTGATGGAGGGTTGATTAAGATAATATAGAGTATAGGTGGCAATTTCAACATATTTATTTAGTTACAAATGCGTAAATGTGGTGTGTATCATGTCTTATGGGTCAAAAGAGATAAAATCGAAATTCACCTACACATAAGCGGTCTAAATGGGGTGACATTCATTCTAAGTATATTTAAATGATTGGAACCACTATATCGAAAGTTACTATTTTCACACGTTATGCAAAGTGCCCATTTCACTACCTCGGTTCATAAAGGCGAAAATCTATGATAAGCTAACCTTTGAGTCTTCTATATCTAATTTTATATAAACATCAGCGAATAAGCGGTCAATATTTATCGGAAAATTATGAATAAATGGTTATTAGTCAATGTGTCACATACCAAAAGCCTAAAGGTTCAATTATGACAAAAAATTAAAAATAAAACAAATAGATTACAGTACATGTTCAGCACGTGGGGTTTCAATTGGGCAACTTACATTAACGGGAAACAAAGAGAGCCTATAGCAAATGTTCAAACAGAAAAGAATAGCTCATTTAAAGCACTTGGTTAATATGACGTCTTGATTCTAATGCACCGCCATTACAGTTTATGCAGAGAAAAGAAAATCGAAATAAATGGAGTACTAACCTTTCTCATAGGCGGGTGGATGCGGGTGTGGTCTCTTCCTATATAACTAAAAAATAGCGACATACTTGTTAGAAATATGAAGAAAAATAGTTGTTTATACCGGTCATGTACAACACCTATGACCTCATGGTTATATATGAAATGGGTCGATTGGTTAAAGGCCTTTCATAGTGACATTCAAATATTTTCATCCTGCATTAATTGATTAAAGAATTTATCAGTTTATGATAACAAATATTAGCTATTTGTATAGTTATAGAAATTTTTTTTTTCTTTTCTTTTTAGAAATGGGCTAGAATTGCCATTTGACTCATGCTCCTTTTGACTAACTTTATTTATATGACCCGTTTTGCGACAGGACACAACCCAAATCCACCTATTCATAGATAAAAGGAGCTGAAAGTTCCACCTGTTGACAGATATTGCCTTAACAAAATCTAAAGAGTATTAGTCAGTAAAGATCACAATGTGTTTTCACTATTAAAAGGCTAACTAACCTATATATAATTGATAAAACAAAAATAATCTTCAATCTCAGGTTTCTTGTATTTTCAATACCAAGTTAGACAGAGTCAATATGGTCAAATTCAATAACAATTCATCTGCCATATCACTTTGAATTGATAACTCGTACAGTTTACCTAAAATCCCTTTTTTACGATAAAAGAGCTTTAGTCACAAAGCTTAATCAGTATATGGGACCATAACATGTATAATGTGTGAAATTTAGCAAACAATAAAGGAATATTACCCGATCAAATGACACCTTCCATTATATAATTTTATGCTTTAGCAATAGATATGCTTCATGAATTCCAGTAATGTTAGTTGTTCAACACTAAAGCCTATAAAATGTCTATATCCTTCCCTTGTTGGTTCCGAATTGAAAGAAATCCAGATTCCCTAGAGTGTCCGTCTTTTGGTCCCACATAACTCTTGCATCACGATGGTAAGCGAAACCATATCGGTTGAAGATGATAGAATCACAGTTACAAATGTACATCGTTAGTCATGTCACATTTGAAATTACGCAAACATAGTTACCAAGCAAGCCCAGACACGCAACATGGTTGATGTTAACTACGATGAAAGTGAAACTATGAACTATGAGTTTAGCACGAAAAACTCAATCACGGATGGAATTGCGTATAGAAGGATTTTTTTTGCTATACTAAGTTTCATAAAATAAAAGACAAATATATTTGTGAAATAGTATTTCGTTTTATAGAAAAAGAGTGGAATATTACAAAGTTTATAAGACATCATACAATCATGTAAGACAAAGGAAAAAATTGTTGTAGAGATTGTACCAATTGTTTTCTGAAGGTGGCATGAATTTTGAGACGATTAAATTCCAACTCACCTTAGCAAATGCGCCTAACCTTGAGTTATCGGGATTTCTCTAAACCCGACATGACAATGAGGATGAATAGCTTATGTATCCTTGTCCTTGTCATCTTTAATGCTTAAGAAATTTACGCATTGAAATGTCAAATGAACCACACTTCTTGCAAGACCCGTGAGCCTCATCGGTATTCGACCGGTAATCTGGCAAACCCAGACACCGGTGTGATGGATATTTGATTGAAACATCATATAATCTTGATAATTTACGCACAATGCACATAAATTAAAGAGTTATAAAATGACATCGATAATTACATAAAACACTTACCTCGTGTGGTGAATGACCGCTTGGTTTCACGATTACGCATTAGTACCGCTGCAGCAGACACAATAAATTAGGCACAGTGAGCGGGCTCATATATTTAGTACTCGGTGAAGTTTTACTACTCACGATAGTGACACACGGCATATATGTCTTGAATTGGCCAACTCATTGATAATATCAAGTGTTTAAAATCCAACGAGAAAGGCCATTTGTCCGATATCCATTGTAATCAAGACCTTGGAGATGTCGTGAGCCTCTGAGGATGGCTTATATTGGGCTACTTGGATGAGGTGAACTCCATAGATCAATTATCCGATCTTTAAACTATGTGGTGAATTGTGCATATTAAGAGATAACGGTGATGCCGACCACATCCTATTGCCTATTAATAGCTTTTTGGACACAGACGCACAACTATATTAAGGAATAGATGCCTATCTGTGTGAATGTGAGCAAATATCTTGCGGCCGCAGGTGCCGCATTTGTTAAAATACCATGGTCTTTTGGTATCAAATTTAGAAATAGTAGCAACAACTGTAAATCGCACATTTTGCATAAATCAAGAAATATTTAGACTTTAAATCTTTGACAATAGTTTCGGGCGATTAACTTTGATGTACCTTTTGGTTTCGTAGATTTTTACGTAGCAGATCGCCTAACGTGGCACAGTTTCTTGTTTTTTCTCGTAATGGAACCCGTAAAGGTCTACAAACAAAAAAGTAAATTATTTTTAACAAATGTGTGCAATTACTGGATCTTGAATATGTTTGAAAATGCAATAACACTTGCCTTGTTCTTTGTCATTGGTTGAGCTTGAACCATAATTGGATACACGAAAACACGGAATGTTGGTTTTTCCGTAATACAAACAAACTAAAGGCGAGAGCGGCTAATATTGGATAGTATGTTTTACCTCCTTTGACACAAGTGTTACGGTGCTTGCCTTGCTCATGACATTGCTTGAGTTTGATGCCAATGTAGAAACACGCAATGATATAATGTCACTAACCATTAGCACTCACAAAGTTTCGTTTCTATTAATGATTTTCTATAAAGAAGAGCATATTGAGTTGGATAAATAGACTTCTCTTCTGAATCTTACGACTAATTGAATCAAGGTTAGTTGAAAGCATAGAAATTTAGGTCAATGAGTATGTATATCAATCGACGTTTCAAATTGCTAATTTTCCACTTATTGTCTTAATGTCTTTGTTAGAGACATACGCACTTTCCTTACTAATAAACTGCATTAAACTTACTATATATTGGACGTGCCTAATCACCAATTTAAATAAATCAATCAATTTGTTTTAATAAAATAAAAAAATCCTAATGTTTAAAAAAGCATTTACAAAGAGGTATTTTGGTTACTACAATCTTGGGAGTTTGAAGATCGTAAGCTGGACCACGAACTAAAGCTTACACTTGTGAGAAGCTCTTTTCATCAATGGAAGGATCAACATATGCTTGCAAAAGCTCTTTTATTCCAAGCTCTTCAAAGGGGAAAATAATATTGATATGATTCGTGACTTGAGTCAATACCATTGAATTCCAAATATCGGCTAATCCAACTCATAACATACCATATCCATACATGTTTGACTTCTTCCTTTTTGAATTCTCGGTTATGCTCGGTCTCGATGGCGGGTTGGGAAAAAAATTAGAGGTCAAATAATTTAAAGATTCAACAAACACGTCAATAAAATAATCTCATATCGAGGCATAGTTGATTTTAAAACTAAAATCAATAATTAAAATTCAAAATAGCAAACAAAATAAACCCTAAATCGCCATACATCAAAATTGACATAAACATACCTCATGATGCCATGTATCATCGCGTGCCTGGTAATAATCATCCTTTCTGCAAAAGAAACAAATATGTTATAAGAAGTCAATTATATGATAAATAACACATGATTGTCGATTGTTTTTAAAGGATACAGGATTAGGGCTGAGGTTAAATTAAGGTTTTTGGTGATGAATGAATAAAAGTGGGATATTAATTAATTTGTGACTATAATTAAGGAATAGATATGCTCCAACATTATCGAATCACATATATCATCTTCTTGCCTTTAAAAATTTTAAGCTGCAAAATAAATTCCAAGAATTGTGTTGGTGCGATTAGTGCGAGATGTATGGCGATGTTATGACAACCCATGTTCGAATCGAGAACATGTTTTTGTGAAAAAAACCGAATTTTAATAATTAATTTAATTCCGAAATTTTGAGAGGATTAGAGATTGCTTAGGTGGCCTAAATGTGATGACATGGCTTTAAATGAGAATAACATGGCAACAATGTGATGACATGCCGATAATGAATTCTTGGGCAATGAGGTGGCGTTTACGTGGCATTATCTACGTGTAACGCCTCTGTTATATATAATATAGATATATATATATATATATATATATATATATATATGCACATTTTCATATTATGTAAACACTAGTTGTTATACATATGCAATTCTATAAGATGTAAACAATGTTACTTGTTTAGTGTTTTATATGAAAATGTAAGTGTGTTAGTAAACTATTGGCTCAAACCATTACGTATTTTATTTGTTTTGTTAAAATGATTTTACGTTTGTTATCTACAAAACATTAGAAGATCGTAAAATATAAATAAACGTTTTTATGACTTATTTGTATTAACAATCTCCCCCTTTTTGTTGATGACAAAACATATGATTATTTTAAGGAAAAACTAAAATTCATAAAAGTTTGAATTGGAGTTTTTACTCTCTTCTCCCCCCCTTTTGTCGAAACAAAAAGAGCATCGAAAAGAAACTAACACATTATTTTAAGAAAAAAACATGTATAAAGTAATAATATGAAAAGTAGAGAGTAGAGAGAGAAGGATTCTCGTCTTAGCTCCCCTTGACGGATGCTTCCCTTTGTGAGGCGTCAAGTAATTTAGGAGGACTTGATTGCAAATGATTTTGATTATGACGAAATTCTCCCTCTTGACGAGTGCTCCCTTTGGAAGACGTCAAGTAATAAAGAAATCCTAAGTGAAAGTATTGCAAGCGTTTTTGCAATTGCTTTGCTTTGACAAAAAGCTCCCCCTTGTTTGAGGGTGTCAGAGTCTTCATGTGTATTTTGAAAATCTACAAAACAAAGGTTATAAAGCAAGTATATGATGCATAATTTCCTGCAAATAAGACTCAAGTTAGTAATAAAATTGCTTCTGTTGCATGTATCCCACGGTTCCTCTATGTGATGGATCCGTCTAGGCAAAAGTCAGGGATCCGTGTACCTTCATTCTTTTGACAGCAATGTAGATGTGAAATGTGATGTTAATAACAACAAGAGTTATGTATTAAGGCACTAAACATATTTTCATAGCCAAATAGCATACAACATGTAATATCATTCAATAAAACAAGAGAAATGATGTACATAACTCTAAAAATAAGAAAATGATCCAAACATGAAGTATGATTCCTAACTAATCTAAGTTATGCTTAAGAATGGAACACCACTTGAATTCCTAAGCTCAAGGATGTTTAGGTTTGTTGACCTCATCGAAACATTCAAGGAGGTGATATAACATGAAACGTAGTTCGTCACGTACTTCATGTACTAAACCTTCAACATGTTGACAATGATACCAACCTTTGTCATGGCTAGGGAATGGTGGTGGTAGGAATGGAGTGGTTTGAGATGGAAGGTTGGATGGAGGTTCCACAAAAGAAGAGGGGTTTTTTGGAGGTATGTTTGATGAAGTTAGAGGTGGTTCAACTAAGGATGAAGTTTGTGGAATATTTGTTGATGATGGTGGTAGAGAGGTATCTACTTCCATGTGATCCAGTTGTTGTTGATTCCTCATAATCCAAAATGGACTATTTGAGGGTGATAGAGAAAAGGATATGGGTGCTAGTGTTGTTTCAACACCAAAGTTTTGTTGTTGCGCTATTTTCTCAATTGAGGTAAATGTTGGCAAGGGTGGTGGATGAGATGGCCTAGAAAGCAAGTCCTCTAAGTTGTAGAGGTGTGGAGATGAGAGTGGAGTGGTGAAGGATATGGCTCTAGGCACTAGGGGTGAAGGTTTAGTGGAAATATGGGTGTTTGGTTTAGGGGGTATAGTAGTGTTTGGCAAGGGTAGTTTTTGCGGGAACAATCCTTTTGGGGATTGGTTTGATTTTTTGAGTTGGTTGAGAGGGAATTCTAGCTTTTGTAGTTTTAACGGGTGATGATTCGGTTGAGGAGATTTCGTGGACAACCCGAGCAAGTTTCTTGGGAGGTCCTTTGGTGAATGAGTTAGCACTAGGAGCTTTCCTCATGATGAAATGACAAATGGATAGTGAAATAAAGGCTTTAAGCTGCTGAGAATGAAGTTGTGTATGGTGACTTGGAAGTACTAACAAGGAAGTTTATAAAGGGAAGGAATTGGTAAGTGAATTTAAAGCTTAAGCCACTAATATCATTCAAATTGCAATGATTTGCATGCATAAGAGTCAACTCTGAGTTGCTGATCTAAGAAGTCAATTAAGACAAGGTGGAGTGTTCAAGTTACCAAGGAGAGCTTGAAATGATTGTTTTAGCTTACTCTGTGCAGCCGGTTCCCTCAAATGAGGGATCCGTCTAGGCTAAGCCTAGGGATCCAGCTCTCAGCAGTTAAAGAAAAGGAAGATGATGTTTTATAAGGTCTAGTACTTACAAATGTTGAGTGTTTTCAGTCTTCTCATGTGTCTTAAATGATATGTGACTTAAATGATCAAGTGAAATGAGTGAGGGTAGTTAATGATTGTCTTTTATGGAAAGGAATGGGGTTTTATGAGCACCAATGGGTGATCAAAGATGACACTAAGAAATTTGAGAGTGTCAAGTGGAGTCAAATGATCTTAGAGATCAGATGGTAACTTAAAAGAAATTTGAAAAATTCCTTAAATATCATAAGAAATGAAAAACTAGTTTTTAGCCTATTTTGAGCTAAGGATGACTAAAATCAATTTGCTAAAATTGAGAGAAATATCAAGCTAGGTGTTTTAAGATGAGACAATCAATGTGTGAGCATTGGAGCGGACATATGGTGAATTTTGATGAAGTGATAAATCAAAAACACTTTTAATATGATCCTAAACCTACTGAGCTTGAGGAAGACTTCAGTGATCCTAAAGTATCATGTTTAGCTAGTATGTTAAGGTCTAGAAGAATGGATTGATATGAGGATGTTTAACAATCTACTTTTGTTGCCCGGATCCCACGGTTCCCTTACTTGAGGGATCCGGCTAGTAGAAAGTTAGGGATCCGGTCATCTGAGACAAAATGCTTAACAGTGAACGAGCATTATTTTGTTCTAGGTGTCCAATTATAAAAGCTCGTGATTTTCAAAGTAACTAAACACATATATAAGCAAGATATCAAATGAACCATGAACGTGTTATTTCATAGGAATGATCATGTTACAATAGTAAAAGATGAGTCCTAAGGATTGATTCTATTTGAAAAAAAAAGAAAAAAAAACTAGGTTTCTCTTGCGTTTTCGTTTGATGGATCGTCGAATGGGTGGTGAGTATTTGAGGAATCAGGAATGAAGAATGACGTGATGTGAGATGTGTTCAAAGGTTCCATCATTTTGTTCACAAGTATATATAAAGGACTTTGAAATTGAGGATGATAGTACATGATATGATGATAAAGGCGTGTTAAGAACATTCCGTATGGAATAAGTTTGTTCTTGCTACCTTAGACATTTACAATTCGTCTTGCGAAGAAGTAGGCAAGATTGTATGGTTGTTGAGTTAGGAGACATTACATCATGTGAGCACAACAAGTAGGAAGTATCTCACGGTTTCCTCTAAGACTCCAAACGTTTTCACATAGAATGACTGCGAGAGGTTTGAGATCATCTCGGATATCACGTGTAAGGATTATGTTTGGATTTGTGTAATTGGATTAAGGAGTGCATAAAATGAGAGTTAATTCTTGAGGAGAAGGTATGTGTGAACAATATGGACTGTTTTCTTCACGGTAGTTAAAGAGAGAATCAAGAGACCAATCTTAAGTGAAGGCACATTGTCCATGATTTGGAATTCAGAGAATGTGAGAAAATTGCCCAAGAGTTAAGACAAACTTTTGGTTTTTGATCCAAAAACATAGTGATAGAGAGCGATCCTCGTTTGAAACGAGTTCAACTTGACGGAAGAATTTCAAAACAAACCATGAACAAATTTTCTCGTTAATTCGAGAAGACCTTCTAGTCCTATGATGCGAAATGAGGTATTGATACCTTCTTGGTATAATAGAGGTAAATCAACAACACGTTCTTCATGGAAGCAATGAGTTTCGAGATTATTGAACCCACGGGCATGATTGCCAAGTGTGTTAGGCTCAAGAGAAATATTGGGAATGTAGACACAAGTGAGTTGATGATCGAACTCATACTCATGAGTCATGATGAGACCTATAGACATGAAATGAATAATTTACAGAAGTAAGTTAAGATGAAGTAATGAGAGTATTTTTGATTGATGACAACTTAGTTCAATCCTTTGAAATGATATGATTGTTTTATTGGCTATTCTATTTTTATTAACAAAGACAATTACCTTACTTTGTTCTAATAATTCTAGTAGGGTTTTCCCTTTTATGGTAAGTTTCATGAAGTGGTTTTTATGTTGCATGAGTTTCTGTCACCATATCTACGGTTCTCCCGGTTCCCTTTTAAAAGGGATCCGGCTAGTTAAAAGTTAGTGATTCGTGGATTTGCAGTGTGACAGAAGGATGATCTTGACGTAAAATTGATTTTTGCAACTTTTATGTTTATAAGAGGGAATGTGTTTTATCCAATGTTTACTACTTAAGCATGCATTGTAGATTACGAAAACATATCAAGGTTTAAAGGTGCGAAAGAAAGAAGAAAAAAATAATTCGACAAACACGTTATGAGAAATAAACGAGATAAACTAAGACATTAATAATATTTCATTTCAACACTAAGAGCAATACAAAGGATTTGATATATGATACAAATGTAAATCAACAAGACAAAGTACATGTCTCCATGAGAAAACTTGATCATGGGATACACGAGAGCGATGAGTATCATGATGATGATCACGAAGGCGATGTAAACCATGATGATGGAAATCTTCCTTGGTTTTGATTTTTCAAAGTGAGATGAAGAAGGAGATGAAGTTTGAATGAGAGGTATTTTGAAAGTGGAAAATTTGAAAAATGGGGTTTGGTGGTGTTGGAACTATCGGAGGATGATTTTATGGGGAAGGAGGAATTTTTGAGATTTGTGTTTCGTTTTATTATTATTTAGAAAGATTTGATTTTTAGATTAAGATAACACATATTGATATACCTAGGTTTAGACGGAAGAAAAACACGTATGCACGAAGGTTTTCTAATGAAGCCACGTATATCACAAAAGCATATACTATGAATAAAAATTAATATAACCATATAAGTTCCTATGCAAGCATACTTATTCTTAGCTAATGTTATTTAGAGATAAGTTTTAAGAAAATCATACGTCTAATGCAATTTTGAGTGTCCATTACTTTTGACAAAAAGTATCAATGGACAACTCTGGTTCTTTCGAGATCTAGTTGGTAGTATGTTAAGATATCTTCTTTGAAAAGGTTATCTTATTACCAAGTAATTCTGATGGCTTGCTTAATATGAGTTTAACTAAACAAAATGACAAGAAAGGTTAGTGCATTTTGTAAAATAACATGTAAATAAAAATTATGTTGTCATCTATTCAACATCCAACAAAAGTGTTCTTAAAACATGGTATTTGTTTTTAGAAAGTCTTCTTTGTAGATTTCAATCATACACGGATCGTATTAAGTTCTTAAAGTACAATATAGTCTAAGAGACTTGGTAACGAAGCCCTGATACCAATTGTGGAAAACTAGAAAGGGGTGTTGAATAGTTTTACCGATTAAAAGTTCGTTTTAAACTATTTAGATCGACTTATGTCAATATATTTAATGTGTGTGTTGGATGATGATAGATAAACATATAAATAAGTAATGCAAAAATAAAGAGTAAGGAACACAAAACCACGACACGAGTATTTATAGTGGTTCGGCTACAAGGACACCTTCTTTGCCGTACTCCACTCCCCGAGTTCCCCACTCGAGAGTTCGTAAGCACCACACAACACGGTTAGAGAATCACACAAACACAAAACTACATAGAAAGATCCTTTGGATATGAGGTTAGAGAGTTTACAATACTAAAAGAGAGTATGTGTAAAAGGGATGAGTAGCAAGTGAGAAATGGCTAACTATTTATAGGCAAATTTCACTATTGTTCCCCGGTTCCCACGGATCCCTCGGCTAGTGCAATCCAAGGGATCCGGCAGCTGGGTCAGCTTAAGTCCGGATTTTGGGTTGCAAACCGGGTTATGGGTTATGGGTATTGAACTATGGGTTATACAAGATGCAATGTATCTAGACATTGGGTCATGGATCATGGATAATACCCAACATGACTTCATGCATGATGTCATACAATGGGTCATGGGTTATGGATCAAGCTTCATGGGTATGGGTCATGGATTTTGGGTTTTACCCAATATCATTCAATGTACCTAGTCAATGGGTCAAGTACTTAGATTTTTACCCATTACAATATATAAAGTATATATATATATATATATATATATATATATATATATATATATGCACATTTCTATATTATGTAAACACTAGTTGTTATACATATGCAACTCTATAAGATGTAAACAATGTTACTTGTTTAGTGTTTTATATGAAAATGTAAGTGTGTTAGTAAACTATTGGCTCAAACCACTTACGTATTTTATTTGTTTCGTTAAAATGATTTTACGTTTGTTATCGACAAAACATTAGAAGATCGTAAAATATAAATAAACGTTTTTACGGCTTATTTGTATTAACAATGGATATTTATATAAAATGAGTGATGGCTCATCAAAATGGGCACTTTCGACATTTTGCTTATAATAAGCCGATACGCCATATCCATTGCCGTATCCATTCTATTCCTCAATACTCCATATTCATTTTCCTAAATATTCCATATTCAGGGCTTAACTCAACATGCCGTATTCATCCTTATGAATATGTCGTATTGGTACTAAAACAAGTTTGTTCTACTCAAGAGACGATTTCCATGGATACGCCATATTGAGGCTTACAAGAAAACACTTAACTTTCTTAAATCAATCGATACGCCATATTAGTATTCACCAATACGCCGTATCGACTATAGCAGATCACTTTCACTCCTTTACTTAACCAAATATCATACGTTCCACTTTAGCCCATTAAGACTTGTATATTTTTCATCTAGGGTCCTACTTTGGGATCACAGATGTAACAATTCTACCCCTTATTTAGATTTCGTCCCAAAATCGCTCGACTTATACCAATCATAAGCTGAAACACATTCCTTCCATTTCTTAACATATTCAAATTTAACCTCCTATTTGCAACAATCTAAGTAATCTTGCAACCCTTAGACATACATTAACATCATACAAAACCTTAATTCATGTTATAATACACATATTTCTATTACATCACAACTTTCATTAAGGTCGCTATGCCTTTCGAGACACATCTTCCTATGGTCTACTAGTCATTCATTTAAATTCTTTATCGTTACTTTACATATTTTAACCACTTTATATCAAAAATTCAATTAGGTTTTACTTGTTACTTTAGGAAAAATTACGATAATTTGACTTTCATAAGTCAAATTTTACTTATCATCTCAACTTATCTTAACCATTTCAATTACTTTCTATATCTTTACTTTTTAATGCTTCGTTTCTTTACTTCTTTTTAAAGGATTTTCAGCCTAGAGTCATAAAACACTTGAGAAAACTTAGAATAATTTTGACCTTTCTAAGTCAACATTGGCTACCACATTTATATTACATACATGGCCGCTAATAAAAACTTAGCGACTACTTCAATTTATTATTAACTTGTATATTACGCAATGAGGTGCATTTCACATCCGTTCAACTTAGTCACCTAAATTCTATTCTCTAATTATTTAACACTTAATTTCACTCAAAGCCTTATTTAAAAGTCACGCCTATCTCTTATCCCGCCTATCTTATTTTTCTAAGTCGTTTAATTTATACTAAGGTCTTAAATCACATAGGAGTAAGAAAGAGTTGGTGGGATCGGCGGGATGATGATGTCGTTCCATTCCGCTCATGCTCCTTGCGAGGAAAGAAAGAGTTCGACTGTTAAGGAGAGGAAGCACTCCCTCCACTACCTCGTAGGAGGGTCGAGAAAGGCTTATTGCATGATCCACCCAACCCAACTAAGCTTATAAATGTTGCATAAGATAAAGAGTGAGAGGCCGGCCCCGCCCATCTAGAGTGCACACCATTTATGAACATATACAAAGGGCTAAAGAGAGAAGTCCATGGAGAACTACCAAATTTGTGTCGTTTTTTCTTCAAGATCACTTTTGAAATTAATTAAGATGCATCTAAATGAATAGAGATGCATCTAATTCAATTCTTTGCATCTCGAATGTGTAGCTATTGTTTTCTCAGTATTCTCAATTTAGGTTTTCTTCTCGCTATTTATCTCTTTCCCTCAACTTTTTCTATTTGTTATTATTTGAAAATACCCTTAAAACACACATACACACTCACAACACAATAAAAAAATATATATTCTATCTCTTCAAACTCATTATCTATCTCTTCTTTATCACGTAGGACTCAGATCCCGCATACATTTTTATGGCCTTTTCCAGCATTAAATGGTGCGGACTTTTTTTGTTTCATGCACTGGATAGTCTTTTTCCTGCTCTCTTTCCGGCCCCACATCCTCAACACTGAGTGTGAGAAATATTCTTAGATATCCATACATAGTAACAGTGAAATAATTTACGACACCTAATTGGTTCACACACAAGGTAAGTGAGAACTTTTTGATTTTACACGCTTTAGTTAACATCAAATGAGAAATAAAATGAAAATAAGAAGAGCGAGAAGAAACTGTTGGAAAATTGGTTGGCAAAAGTGACTTTTGACCAACTTTGGACACAATTATCTATATGTATATGTCACATATATGAGTAATAGTTTGTAGGTTCGCGTTCTCCTCGAAGAGAAGCTTGTAATAAGCCTTTATGTGTCCAAAATATAGTTGATGTGAATGAGATATCGGGTCTCAAAGTTAGGCATTCGGTACCATGCCTAAAGAGGAAAAGTAGTTTATTTTCAATCCCCATCGGTGGGATGAGTAAACAGAGGAGTCTATTGTGTATAAATAGAGGCCCTAATTCCACAAGTTTCACACATCAAATCAATAGTTATTATTGATTTCAACATATGGAATCTGATCTCTTAAGATGAAATTCGAGGCGGTTTTGTTAAGTCCGACAAGACAACTTCTTGTTTTGGTTTGTTGTACCACAGGAAATAGACGGCTGAATCTGTTTTAAGGGAAGCGTGTCAAACACGTGCCTCGGCTTTTAGTGCTTCTTTGTTGATCTCTATTGGTGATCAAGTAAGTCTTTGACTATTTTATTATTTTATTTAATTATCGTTTATCCGCTTACATTCTGTTTGTATTTAATTTTACATTATTTGTTTCTTGTTAATTTTATTTATTGTAATTTAGATTTTATTAATAAAAGTGTAACCGTTTCCTACGGTCTTAAAGCAGTTACATTTAGCAATTAAAACACTTTTATTAAAATCGATTTATTTTAATTAACATATTTTATACAAATTGTTTTCTTGAAACCAAGATTGTGTTTCTTTGAAAATCAGTTTATAACTAAACATAATTTTAATTATGATTTGGTATATGATTTATAAACAATTTTTAAAGCAGTTTATTGAATCGGTTTATTGAAACCATGATGAGTTTCTTTTCAAGCGATTTATTTACTTTGTTTATTGCATATGTTATTGTTTAAATCGGATTACGAAACCAAGCTTGTGTTTCTCTCGAATCATATTGGTACAAGTTTACATAAACCATGTCGAGTTTATTAGATACCATATTGTTTTAGCAGTTTTTTAACTGTTTTTGTGTTAAAATATTCACAAGTTAACAGATGGTAACATAAGTTGTGACCCTAGTGAATTTTGCGAATGTAATTGGTGCGCCAGTTACTAACATGGTTAAAAAATCATGATGAAATCAGATTCATTGAAACCAAGTGGAGTTTCTTTGAAACAAATCTCATAAAATACAAGTTGTTATTTTATTAGATTACTAGAACGTGTTTATTGAAACCAAGATGGTTTTGTTTGAAACAAAATCTGGCTGTTATCAAATTTGGTGGAAAAGTTTCTTTGACTTGTTTAGCTTATTTAAACCGGATTGAGTTTAATTATAAACTAAATATAGTTCTTGAAACTTTATGCATTGGAAGGTAGATCTATAGAAACCTTGTTGAGTTTCTTTGAAAGAGTAAATCTATTTTGAAACCTTGTCGAGTTTCATTGTAGAATTAGACCATGTGATGCAGATCTATTAAGATATTCTTAAAGAAGATTGACAAAATCGTATTACAAATTTGTTTTTGTTTAAAAAAACATTATGTAATATGCGATATTGTTTAATTGTTTAATCGAAAGACTAGTCTAAAAGCGGTTTTGTATAATGGATCTTACAAAACAGTAGTGTTTTAAACAAAATTCGATGTTATCGTGTTTGTTAAGAAACACTTTGTGATATAGCAAGTTGTTAATTATTCCAAATTTAATTTTACACTAATAAGGAATCTCGTATTAATAGAATGTTCAGAATGTCATGAGTGACATCTGAAGGATCTGCTCCCGAACTTGATGAAAGGGAGACCGATACTCGAGTTATATGTATGGTAGATGCTTTAAAGCATTCAGATTTTATGTGTCATAACTATAGGTTAAATGGCCTTAATGAAATGAAAATTGTTGCCAAGGCGGGATCCGACATTAGATAATGGTGGATTAACACTTGGGCATCATGTCATGAGTATGATGATAAGAGTTTGGTTAACTCTTTCAAAGTAGCAGAAAATGGAGAGATGCAATTTATGGGCGACTCTACAACTGCTAATAGCAAGGGAAAAGAAATGTGGTGTTGAAATTCACATGTGGAAAAGAGCTTAAGTCAACCAACACGTTGTATGTGCCAGAGATTCGTAGGAATCTTGTATTTGGATGGTTGCTTAATAAATTTGGCTTTATTTTTATTTTAATCAAATAAAATTGAGTTAACATTGAACAAAATTTTGGTCAGTACGGGTTATGCCCTCCATTAAATGTTTAAGCTGAATCAATTTTTTTTGTTGTTTTAATAAAAATGAGTATGAATTCAGCTTATTTGATCATTTGAATGTATAGCATGGCCAACACGGACATGTTAATTTTAACTCAATACGTTGTTTAATTAAATAAGCGAACACGGATTACAAAAGTAAAATTTATGTTGAAGCCAAATTGACAAGATTGTCTTTTCACTCGTTGACCAAAAAAATTAACCGAACCCTTGATTCACATAGTTTTGTGGTTTGGAATCGATACCTACAAAGGTAGCAATTAGGTACATCATCGTAATTGTTGATGGTAGTACAAAATATTGCGACTTTTACTTACTTGAGAGTAAGAATATAGACAAGATTGATCTATACAAATAAGTTGAGAATCAACAGTTCGAAGTGGTATTGGAGGTAAATATGTGTCTTCAGTTCATGTATGTGCTAAACATGGAATAAGATATAAATTTATTGCTCCTTATACACCACAACATAATTGTTGATAGGAAAGAACTATGCCTTAAAGATATGGTTATGTCATGTTGTTAAAGTCATGGTTTAAGCCATGGCATGTGGGGGAAAGTGGTTTTATTGGCTACTTATCTTTTAGATAAGATCCCCTGTAAGGAAAAGAAGATAGTTGTCATGAACTATGGATGGGAAGAAAACCATCCTATAAGTACTTATGAATGTGGGGGGGGTGTCTATGCATCGACACCCAAGGTTCAAAATATTGGACCTAAAGCGTGGTTTGCATAATTTGGATATGCTCATAATCGTAGTGCTTATCATTTCTTTGTATGTGATTCGGAAATGATGAATATACACAAAGATCGATAACCGAATCAAAGAAAACTTTCATTGTATGAAACCGTGTTTCCTTGATTATTAGAGGAGAATGGATGTTCATCTAGGCTTGGTGGTAAAGTTGTCCATGATGAGAGGCAACTAAATGATGAAGTCCTTCATGATGAGAGACATCAAGATGATAATGTTGTTCGTGATAAGAGACAACAAAGGGTTGATAATGATCTCCAGATGAGAGACAAGATCAAATCGAGGAAGAAGAGGTTGAACCTAGAAGAAGCAAAAAGGCAAGAACCGAGAAATTGTTTGGACCCGATTTTGTTTCTTTTATGGTTAACGAACCTACTTCATACCGAGAGGAAGTTACTTCCTCGAAGGGGCTCAATGGAAAGAAGCCATTAAAAGTGAAATAGATTCTATTTTACAAAATCATACTTGGAGCTCGTGGATTTACCTCCGGTTGTAAACCACTGGGCTATAAATGGATCTTCAAGAAGAAGATAAAGCCGATGGCACCATTGACAAGTATAAAGCAAGATTAGTAATCAAAGGATTTAGACAACGAGAAGGTCTTGATTACGTTGATACATATTTAGCTTGTTACTGAATAACCTCAATTAGGATGATACTTGCTATTGCCGCTTTAAGAAATTTGGAAGTTCACCAAATGGATGTGAAAGCGGCATTTCTAAACGGAGATTTAGAAGAAGAAATCTACATGAACCAACCCGAGGGTTTCATGGCTCTGGACAAGAGAACAAAGTTTGTAGGCTTGTTAAGTCATTATATGGCTTAAAGCAAGCTCCCAAACAATGACATCAATTTTTTTCCACGTCATGTCGAATGTGGATTTAAAAATAACGGATGTTTGTGGAAAGAAATAATTGTTGGTATATATGTAATCATGTGTCTATAAATAGATGGTATACTTATCCATTGAAAGTGATAACAAGATGATCAAATCCACTAATGAAATGTTGAGTCAAGATTTGACATGAACTACATTGGTCGCTCGATATGGTTCTTGGAACTAAGATCATATGAAACCAAATGGATTTGTTTTGAAGTCAAAACACTATAAGGACAATATTCTTGAGAGGTTCAATGTGGGGATTCCGGCCTAGCTGAACTCCAATGACATCTTTTAAATCTATTTATAATAGAGGTAGAGGTGTTGCCTATTTTGAATACTCGAGAGAATATTGGGCGTCTTATGTCTAATGGCGTGTGTAAGACTTGATTTAGAAATTAAAATCAAGTTAAGTAAATATACCATTAATTAGTGATGACCATTTGAATAGTATTACACAAGTACTATGATACTTACGATATTGCATTTTGGAAGATATCCAGCTGCTATCTAATGATAGAGTAATGCAAATATGGATTCTTACATAAAAGAATCTAGATCCACTAGAGCGGATGTATTGACTCTACGTGGAAGTCGTGTCATGGAAATCTTGAAAGTATTTCAAATAGACTTTTATAGCTAAATCTATGGTGGAATTTAAATTTATCATTTGAGATAAATTTATAGAATATCTTAGGATATCTGCGTTAATTAGTAGAGGACATACCAAGATGGCGTAAACCGTAACGACCATCTATATAAAGTGTGATAGTCAATTGGAAATTGTGAGGCTCATATCACAATGTAAAGCAGTAAGTCAAGACATATCCATCATAGGCGTTGATTGGTGCGACAACTACTCTCGACTAGAGTTATCACGATTGACTACATAAAGTCAATAGATAACATCGCGGATCCGCTTCACGAAGGCTTAAGCGAGAGTTAGTTAGTAAGTCGTCTAAGGAATGGGACTAAAGCCCTTAAAGGAATGAGTTTATATGAAGGAAAACCTAACCCAGTTGTTGGAGATCCCGAATCCGGGTTCAGCAGACAACCTAATCATATAAATGTGTGGAAGTCACGTCAATGCAGGGAGTTACTTAACATTGTAACTTCTAGTCCATTCCTATAACAAATGTGACTTGTTGAGAGGTTAAACATATGGCTTTAATGATTCAGGGATGAAATCACAAAGCATAATGATTCGAGATGAAATCACAAACATATGTTTTAATGATTCAAGATGAAATCACTATGTGTGAGAGAGAAGTGAATTCGCTTTGAAGGGAATTGTGGGCCTTAATCCTAAGAGCTCTTGCGAGAACGGGGCTAGTGTTCATGACCATGAACATGACTATGAGGACTTGACAATGTGGGGAGAGTCTTGTGTGAAGTGTAATGTCGTCTCGTGAGGCAGGTGAGTTCAAGGACATGGCGTCTCTGGATCTAGGAGACTAAGTGCATCTCACAAGGGAAGGTTCAAAGGTCACACCTACCTATCCTTTGCAAGATTCAACTATTGGAATTTCATCGTTAATTTTTGTGTATTACGACCAGATCTCCATTCATGTGGGGGATTGTTGGAAAATTGGTTGTAAAGTGACTTTTGACGACTTTGGACACAATTATCTATATGTATATCACATATATGAGTAATAGTTTGTGGGTTCGCGTTCTCCTCGAGAGAGCTTATGATAAGCCTTTATGTGTCCCAAATAGAGTTGATGTGAATGAGATATCGGGTCTCAAAGTTAGGCATTCGGTACCATGCCTAAAGAGGAAAAGTAGTTTATTTTCAATCCGCGATTGGGATGAGTAAACTAGAGAATCTATTATTATAAATAGAAGGCCCTAATTCCACAAGTTTACACACATCAAATCAATAGTTATTATTGATTTCAACATATGGAATATGCATCTCTTAAGATGAAATTCAAGGCGGTTTTATTAAGTCCGAAGCCAGTCTGAAACTACAAGTTTGGTTGTGTATCTTACCCTAGGAAGCGAATGATTAATCTGTTTTAAGGAGGCGTGTCAAACACGTGCCTCGGCTTTTAGTGCTTCTTTGTTGATCTCTATTGGTGATCAGTAAGTCTTTGACTATTTTATTATTTTATTTAATTATCGTTTATCTGCTACATTCTGTTTGTATTTAATTTTTCATTATTTATTCTTTGTTAATTTTATTTATTGTAATTTAGATTTTATTAATAAAAGTGTACACCTTTCCTCGAAACTACAACAACACATTTTAAATGCACCGACAAAAACAGATATATCTCTCTTTAAATTTCTCCCTCTTATTTGAATGTGTGATTAGAAATACTTCTCAGCATTCTTATTTTAATTTTTGTTCTTATTAGATCTTTTCCATGTGAAAAGTTTATATATTTAGCTATTCTTTTGTAGTGTAACTAAGGAACACGTCGTAGCGAAATGTTTTCCGGATGAGAGCTCGTTTTGCACACTCGCCGAATTGATTTGGACAATCGACAATTTAGAAATTCTTGATATTATCTTAATTCACGGGATGAAAATAAGTAAAAATCGTATGAGGGTATAAGTGTCAATCTACTTTAAATTAGAATGTCTCGATCAATCGAAGGGTATCTGAATCGCCTCTTTTCGGATGGGTTCTATGGAATCACAATCTCAATTGGATATGTACCTTTTAGTTTTCTCTCTTTTTGGTGATGATAAACAATGTGAATGAATGGTCGTGACACTTTCCTTTTTTTTTTTTTTTTTTTTTTTTTTTTTTTTTTTTTGTGATAATCTCGTGAATCTTTCGTAACATCTTTTTGTGAAAATATTACGATAGATTCATACAAAAACCTGGAAAGAAAACAATAAGAATTAAGTGCTGAGGACCTTCTTTACGCGTTTTATTGAACGAAAATGTCAATACTATATTCATGAGATGTTGTCATGTTGACATTTCTAAATATGAATATTCACAAGTCAATCATTTTATGGTAAGGTCAATACACGTTTTAAAGCAATTAACAGGAAAGAGGCGAGGGACAAAATTTGGGTGCAAAGTTAGAATATGACAAAAATGGTTGACTCACTTTTTCTTCACCTTTTATCCATATCAATAATAAAAGTGGTGCACAAGCCACAAGGTAGTATATTCTCAGTGATTTAAACTTTTTTTTTATAGAATACTTTAAACAGGAGCAGCATATCAATACTTGTTACCGCATTGTTACTTTGCCTTCATAATTGGAAAAAAAAATGTATTTGTCTTCTTCTTCTTCTTTTGAGATGAAAAGGGATTCAGATTCTTACGATGACGACGATGATTTTGATAGTAAAAGGCCAAAAAATGACGTATTCATGAATTATTCTTACGAAGAAATCGGCAAACAGTTCATAAGCCACCTTCAGGGAGCACTCGGCCGGAGAGGTTTTACTATATCTGACCACACCATGCTCCCTGTTGGTCAAGACATGAGTTTACATCTGTTGAAAGCTATCGAGGAATCCGAGATATATGTTGTTGTATTCTCTACCAACTATGCTTCTTCTGTAAGGTCACTCGATGAGTTGGTCGACATAATGGACTGCCTTGGCAAGTTTGATCAAAGGAAAGTTCTTCCTGTATTTTATAAAGTCGAACCATCTGATGTTAGAAGTCAAGAAGGTTCTTTTAAGGAAGCTTTCCAAGCTCACGAGGCCAACGGCGACATTGATCCGAAGAGAGTTCAAAAATGGAAGCAAGCCTTAAGAGATGCAGGTCAACGGTCTGGTCTACCCTTGCAAAATGGGTAACTTTTAACTCTCATCTTTGCTCTTCAGTTACAGATAAATCATATACATGTCGTTTGAAAAAAAAGAAGTTACAAGAGAACAAGAGATATTTAATATATGTCCTATGTATTAAATTTCTCACTTCAATTTGGCAGGGACGAGGAGAAGTTCGTATCAAAAATTGTTAAACAACGAAAAGATGCAAAGCCCACAAGAGCTGCATATTGCAGATCACCCTGTCATGGTAGGATCCCGGGTTAAAGAACTAATTTCAACTCTGAGGTTAGATTCTGAAGATGTTTTGGTTGTTGCAGTTTTTGGAATTAGTGGGATAGGTAAAACCACTATTGTCAAAGCAACGTATAATAAAATTTCTTCGTATTTCGATGTTAGTTGTTTTCTTGGAGATATCCATTACCGTTGTGGGGGTCCCTGTTGGGCTAATAGTGACCGAGCTTATGGGCGTGCCATAAACCATGTCCAAGGGAATGTCGGTTCTATTATAACTAGAATATTAGAATTGTAGTAGGATTAGGAAAGCATGTTCTAATACCTATATATACAAACCAGTTGTGGTTTGTCATTGTACCATCAATATCGAGTTTTGTATGGCCAATACTTTCGATTAATTGGAAGCTTATTCCGAAACATTGTGTTATTGTTTGTTCCGGTTTTATGTTTCTTGTGAACCACGATCGACGTGTGGACTTGAATTGGTATCGAGCAAGGTTTCCAACGATAGGTCGATCACAGGGTTTCCAACGGTGAGGTCGATCCGAGGTTCCAGCGGTGGAGTCGATCACAAGGGTTTCAAGTTGATCTGAAGGGTTTCCAAGCGATCTGGTCGATCAATGAAGGGTTTCAGCGGTCGATCTCTCGAGGTTGTGGGTTTTAAAGCTCGATCGATTTGAGAGGTATCCAAAGTCGATCACTAAAGGGTTCCAAGAAATCAATAAAGTTTCAAACTTTAACTTGGTTTACTTAGGCAGAAGTAAAACAAGCGTGTTCTAGGGGTACGGAAGACAATCAAACAACACGGTAACTTACAAAAGGCGTTCAAGAAGGATGGTGCAAGGCGAGTCGAGTCAACCACCAATTGAACATACTAAACGACTCTTCAATGTCCAATGTTAACAAGCACAATTATAACATATGGGCGATAAGAGTTAAAGCGGTATTCGAGTCCATGGAATACTAGATGCATTGGAACCGGGGGAAGGAACACAAGTTGTTGATAAGCAAGATCACATGGCGGTGGCGTTACTCTTCCGGGCGATTCGGAAGAACTTGTCTTTCAAGTTTCACAATTCAACATGACGAAAGAAATGGGGAGCCTTGAAGACGGTATGTAGGTGTTGATCGGGTTCGAGATGCAAGGTTGCAAACCTTGGAGGCCAATTCGAATCTTTAAAGATGAAAGTCAACGAATCAATCGATGACTTTGCGGCTAGGTTGGGCAAAATTATGGCTTGAAGTCAATAGCTTGGGAACAATTTATGAAGACAGAAACATTGAAACTACTTGCATCCGTTCGGATGGGTATGTTCAATCGTTGCCTCAATAGAACAATTCTTTGACTTGAATACTATGTCTTTTCAGAAGCAATTGGAAGGTTGAAAGCTTTTGAAGGAAGAATGAAGGGTGTTGACACCATACGAAGATCAAGGCATGTTGATGTTCGGGAAGGGTGAAAGATATGATAAGAAGGTCGAGGAAGGAATTCCTCCGGTGGCAGTAAAGGTCAAAACTTTTCTTCTCAAAGCGAATCTCATGATGAGTGGTCAAGCTAATAACCTGGCCGTAACAACTCAAAGGAGCAATACAGAGCAAAGAAGAACAAAAGTCGAGATCTTTCAAGATTCAATGCTTTAGATGTGATGAATATGGTCCTTTGCTTCAGCGCCTACTGAGCAGCGTGAGCGAAGCAAAAGCATGAATCAAACCTTTTGCAAGCGGAGGATGATGATGACCCAACACTTTTTATGATGAAAAGCGCTCAAAAGTAGTTTTCTTGAATGAAGAAAAGATTATCCCAAACCAATTGAATACTAAGCCAAGCGAGGAAGACACTTGGTATTTGGATAATGGAGCAAATAATCACATGGCGGGGATCCGAGAATACTTTCGGAGTTGAATGAGAATATCTCCGTGAGTGAAGTTTGGTGATAACTCTACATCGAGATAAAGGAAAGGGTTCGATAATCATTGAAGGGAAAAGCGGAGAACAGCGGTTAATCACCGGAGTCTATTACCTACAGAGCTAAAAGCAACATAATTAGTCTTGGGCAAGCTACAGAAGGCGGATGTGACATTCGTATGAAAGGTAACCTTCTTACTATCGTGACTCGGATGGCGAGCTTTTGATGAAGGTTCTAGAACAAGTAATAGACTTTACAAGATTAAGCTCCAAGTTGGAAGTCGGTGTGTCTCAAGCAAAGATGGAAGATGATGCTTGGTTATGGCATGCTAGGATGGGTCACATTAATTTCCGAGGGCGATGGAATTAATGGCAAGGAAGGGCATGGTTGAAGAGTTGCCAATTCATCAAGAGAACAAGTTGTGTGAATCTTGTTTGGTAGGAAGACAAATGCAAGAAAGGTTCGATATGAGTGACTTGGGAAAGTTAAGCTATTATCTTGGCATTGAAGTAAAGCAAGAGGATTCGAGTATCTCAATAAGTCAAGAAAGCTATGCAAAAAGATCTTGAAAGATGTTGGGATGCATGAGCGAATTCTACTCAATGTCCATTAGAACACGGAATGAAGTTAAGCATGGATAAGGAAGGAAAACCGGTTGATGCAACTTTGTATAGACTGACGAGTTGGTTGTTTAAGGTATTTACTACACACTCGACCGATTTATCTTATTCGGTTGGTTTGGTTGAGTCGTTACATGCAGAACAAAAGAATCACATATATGTTGTGAAACAAATACTAAGGTATATCCAAGGTAGTTTGAATTTTGGAATACGATACAACAGGAAGACCAAGGAGTTAGTGGGGTTTAGTGATAGTAGTTATGCAATGGATCAAATGATGGTGACACAGGCGGGCACGTATTTTATCTAGGTAAATCACCTATCACTTGGTGCTCATAAAAGCAAAACAGTGGCTCTGTCGTCTTGTGAAGCCGAGTTCATGGTGCAACCTCGGCCAGCGTGTCAAGGGATATGGTTACGTGGGTTGTTGAGTGAAATAACCGGAATGGAAGAGAAAGTGGTGGTCTTATTTGTTGACAACAAATCGGCTATTGCACTTATGAAAAATCCGGTCTTTCACGGGAGAAGCAAGCATATAAATACCGTTATCATTTTATCCAGAGTGTGTTGAAAGAGACCAAGTACAAGTTGAGTTTGAAGAGGTGAGTTACAACGTCGATATTCGGCGAAAGCTCTCGCATGAGGATTAAGTTCAAGGAAATGCAAGAGTTACTCGGAGTTGAAGACCTACCTATCTCGAGTCGAAATTAGGGGGTGAATGTTGGGCTAATAGTGACCGAGAGAGCTTATGGGGGCGGTAGCCATCGACCCCATGTCGAGGAATGTCGGTTCTATTATAACTAGAATATTAGAATTGTAGTAGGATTGGAAAGCATGTTCTAATACCTATATATACAAGCCATGTGGTTTGTCATTGTACCATCAATACTCGGTTTTGTAAGCCAATACTTTTACGATTAATTGGAGAGCTTATTCCAAGAAACATTGTGTTATTGTTTGTTCCGGTTTTATGTTTACATTTGTGAACCACGATCGGATCGTGGACTTGAGTCCCATTGGAGAATCGAATTGCAAAACACCTCATATCTTGTTTAACTCTAAATTATAAGTTTTCAAGCATGTATCATCATAATGATGGAGTTACGGATAAGAAACTTGATAAAGATTCGGAAGATTCTACTGGTTCTTAATGATGTTGATAATTTTGAGCAATTGAAATCATTGGGTATTAATCCCATCGTTCTATAAAGGAAGCAGAATAATCGTGATCACAGAGACAAGCAGTCCACTTGGTATCATTAGTATACTTCCTACCAAACAAGGGAGTTGAATAGGCGGGAGTCTCTTAATCTCTTTAATCGACTTATGTTTTCAAGAGACAATAATCTAAATCAACATGGAGTTTATAGAAGAAGTCGGGGCTCTTGCGGGGCTTCCCTTGGTTCTTGAGGTCCGAGTCGATATTTTATTGGTCATGAAAGGAAACAACGGTAGAGCTTCTTGAAGAAGTTAAAGAATTCCTCGTGGGGATGTTCAAAAGCGACTTCGGATGAGCTACGATTCATTAGTGTCCTTTGCAGAATTTATTTTTAGATATTGCTTGTTTCTTTGTTGGATGGAATAAAGAATTGATTGTCAAAGTCTTGCCACGATGAAGAATTGGCATTCTTCGGATATTGAAATTCAACATCTAGGCGATAAATTTCTAGTCAAGACATGGATCAGAATAATCCATACGTGATGATGAATCAAGTGATTGAGGAATAGCGCGGTGGTCCATGAAGAACATCTGATGATCCTGGACGGTACTTGGCTAGCAGATCCTAGGGGCGTTGTTCGCGTATTGAGAGAATATTACGTGCGCTAAATATCTACGAGTTTATGATATAATGTATCATTACATTTCAACACCTACATAGTTTATTGGCACTAAATATAGCTCTCTCTCCATTATTGTTTACTAGGGGCAGTTCAGTTAGAAGCATTCGGTTGGATTACGGTGAGATGGAAGAGGAGAGTAACTCTGCAATTCGAGGCCTTAAAAAGATGAGTGGTCTAAGATTCATTCGAGTTGCTTAATTCTACGCAACAATGGTCGCGATCTTCTTCATATGATGACATGTCAACACTGCTTCTCTTTTAAACATTTGAAATACTTGGCATGGGATGGTTCCGCACAAAAGTCTTGACAACATTGATATGACAGCGTGGTGATTATTAGATTTTTTTTTGAACAAGATTATTAGATTGAAATATAGCAACTGGAAAAACTCGGGATGGAGTCAAGGTATGATCATCTTATTTTCATTTCT
>CM040243.1:87625428-87637928 GCA_022545495.1 Chrysanthemum lavandulifolium | reverse complement strand
GAGATTGGTTCTCATGATTCTCGCATTTTATTTGGTTACGAAATAACTCTACACTATATATATATATATATATATATATATATATATATATATATATATATATATATATATATATATATATATATATAGATGAGGATCAGTGCGGATTTTTTAATTCGTGCGGATGTGCGGATGGATACGATACCGCCTATTCGAGATATGATCGGTCAAGATGCGTGCTAATTTCAAGGTAGCAATTGACCATATAGCGATTTTTTAAATTTTTTCCTTTTGAGGGATCGTTACTATTGTTATCTTCTTTCATTTTTAATTTTTGATTTTTGAGCAATTTTTTTTTGATTATGAGTTCTATATTGATATTAGATATTATGAGTTCTCTTTGTGATATTAACAATTTTTACTTAATATCAACGCCTTTTTATTCGATATTAAGAAACTTCGGTGATATTAAAATTAACTTTGATATTGAAAACATGTAAAAGTAGCGTGATATTAACAATTTTACAAAAGTTACTTTGATATTAGAAAAAACTTAATATCCTCGCTAGTTTAGAAACTACTTTAGCCTTAGTGAAACTCTTGCTGGCCTTGTTAATAGTGATATTAAGAAAGCGATAATTACGGTAATATTAACAAAATTCATAATATCATTGTACCTTTTAACCATGAAAATGATTTTTTCCGAATTTTTATTGATTCTTAATAAATTGTTCCTCTTTCTTTTTTTTAATTTTTTGATTTTTGAATTAATTTTTTTTGAATATTCTTGTGATATTATCCTTTCATCTACTTAAAATGTAATCCGCACAGATCCCTTCCCTATATATATATATATATATATATATATATATATATATATATATATATATATATATATATATATATATATATATATATATATATATATATAGGGATACAATGAGAAGTCCTTTAAAATGAGAAAGCTAGGAAGGATTGTGGAGGTGACATATACATCTTTCCACATCATAATGCCACATCTCTTCTTCCCCTCACCACCACTACCCACCCACCTTAAAAAATATTCAAAAAAAAAATTTTGAATTTTTTTTTCCGATATTTTTAGGCAATTTTTCTTGCATCACTAATCACTACATCACACTTATAGTTAATGCATCATTCACCCCACCCCCAGAAAAAAAACGGATTTTTTCGAGAAAATAATCGATTTTTAGAGCAAAAGTTTCTTACGCATCACGATGATAAATTCTTGCATCGCGATTATAAGTTAGTGCATCACGGTTATAGTTTGGCATCACATTTAAAGCATCCACGGTTATAAAGTTCATCAACTCGTTATAAGTGTGATCATTAACTATAGCTGTGATCTGATAAAATTTGATTTTTTTTTGGGGGGGTGTGTGTGTGCGTGATCGGTAAAAATTCTTATGAAAAAATATTTTTTAGAAAACAAAATTCGATTTTTTTTGTGGGTAGGGGTAATCATGATAACTTTGTAAGCGTTATGCGGTAAAATTCTTGCCCAAAAAAAAATCAAAATAATTTTTTTTTTTTTAGGGTGTGTGTGGGGGTGTTTGGTGAGGTGGAAGGAAGATGTGATGGCACGTGTGTAAGGTGACATACATGTCATCTCCGCATTCCTTCCTACTGCCCTTTATAAGGACCATTATCATAATATCCATCTATATGTATGTATGTATGTATGTGTATGTATGTGTATGTATGTATATATATATATATATATATATATATATATATATATATATATATATATATATATATATATATATATATATATATATATATATATATATATATATATATATATATATATATATATATATATATATATATATATATATCATCTTTCTTAAACTTTCATGATACCAATGGATTTCATCCGTAAGATGTTTACTTCATAAAATAAGACAAAACTTTGAATTTTTATTCTGTAGTCTTGAAAATCTCCTCCTGGGTTCCATTCACACCTCATTAAAGCATATGTAACTTATACGAGGTTAATTGCATTTTGGTCTATATGGTTTGGCCAATTGCTGATTGGTCCCTAAAACTTTAAAAAGCACTGAAGTCCTCATTTTCAAGTTTTAGTTGCATGTTTAGTCCACGATCAACATCAAATGACTAAAATACCCTTGTCTTCTTTCCTATTTTCTTTTTAGTCCATCATTTAAGTTTCTTACATAAATGGTCCTTGTGTCTTGTCATGTTTCTGATTTAGTATGATTTTTTTATTATTTATTTATATTAATATTAGTATTATATTTTTATAAGTTTTAAATCGTTTTTATACGTCCGTTTTCTTACATTTGTCCGTTTTTGTCCGTGTTTATCGTTTTGTCCATTTTATCGTTTTCATACGTTTTCGTTATATATACATTTTGTCCGTTTTATCGTTTCATCCGATTTTAATATCGTTTTCTTACGTTTTCATAATGTTTATTCGTTTTATCGTTTTCATTCGTTTTTATCCATTTCATCCGTTTTATACATTTTGTCTGTCTATACTCGTTTTTACGTCAATTTTTGCTCGTTTATAAGTTTTTCTTACGTTATCATACGTTTATTCGTTTTAATCGTTTAGTTCGTTCTTATATGTTTTCAAGCTGTTTTTATCGTTTTCAAGCTGTTTTATACGTTTGTAAGTATTTACGTTTTGTCTATTTTAGGCGTTTCATCCATTTTTACGTTTCATCCGTTTTAAATCTTTTTCGTTCGTCAGTTTTCGTTTGTCGTTTTATATGTTTTCTCATTTTCGTTTTCATCCATTCGTTCGATTTTACTCGTTTTAGTCAGTTTTATCGTTTCGTCAATTTCATCCGTTTTGTCTATTTTTTTCATTTACTGCATCTTTACACATTTTCGTCCTTTGATACTTTTATCCGTTTTATACATTTCATCCGTTTTTATAAGTTTTTGTATAAGCGGATAAAATGTAGGAGACAAAGCGATATAAAGCGGACAAACTCAAAATGGATGAAAACATAAAAAGATGAAAGCGTAAAAGAGAAAACATATAAACGAGATAAAAATGTAAAAAAATGACGATATGGCAACGATATAAACGGATAACGCTAAGAAGCGTGAAAGCGTTTGAAATGTGGCGTAAAAACGACGAAAATGTAAAATGAGCGAATGTATAAAAGCGGATGAAGATGTAAAGCGGTAAACGATAATGACGAAAAATAAAGCGGACAGCGTAAAAACAATTAAAATTGTATAAGCGGACAAAACGTATAAAGCGGGAAAGCGGATGAAGCGTAAAACGGACAAAATTGTTAAGCGGACGAAAACATAAAGGCGGCGTAAAAAACGGGGCGAAAATGTATAAAAGGACACAAACGTATATAAACGAGCAGCGGATGAAAGCGTAAGCGGGCGGCATAAAAAGCGAACGACGGATGAAAGCGTAAAAAAAGCGGTGGCGTATATAATGGACAAAACATAAAATGTGACGAAACACTATAAAAGCGTAAAAATGACAGCGTAAAGCGGACAAAACGAAAAGCGGTGACGTAAAAAAAGACTAAAACGTGTAAACGGGCGAAAACGTTAAAAGCGGACAAAACATCGCAGCGGTCAAACTAACATAAAATAGTGGTTGAGGACCAAACCCGTGGGTCAAAACCATAGGAAGTAGATTTGCAAAAAAAAAAAATGTGTATGGACTAAATATAAAACCCCTTCCAACACGGGGACTATTTATGTAAGAAAACCTAAAAGAAAATAAAAAAGAAAAAGACAACATTAAATGACTAGAATACCACCAATCCAGTGTGGACCTGGGGACCAATCATGCAATGAAAACTTGAAAATGGGGACCTCTGTGCACTCAAAGTTTGGAGACCAAATCGCACTTGAGCATACCACGAGGACCAAAATGCAATTAACTCAACTTATAGCATATTCAAATATCAATCTCTTTAAAACTAACACGGGTAAACTTTATTATTTAAATGGCTCATTTAAATCAATATACTCTAATTTGTGACATGGTAAATGTGGTCTCATCATTTCAAAACTAAAATCAGTCATGTCCACAGCGGCTTAATGGGGTGCTAAATCATCCTTCAAAATCACTCCACATCCAATTGTTGTTGATTCTCACTCGATAGGCTCTCCTCCGTATCAAATGCCTTTTCATCAACAAATGTATCGTTAAGCTCTAAAACAACATCCTCGCTTCTTCTTTGAAGTTCATTGACCATGTCTGTATAATCTTCTTCCTCAACAACATCATCTACAGGATTGTAATGTTGGAACAAGCCATCATCCATAATTGATGATTGTTATTCAGCTTGTTCTCCACCAGCATCCACACTTAAAGGTTTTTGAGAAGCAGGAGTGTCTATGTCATTTAACAACATGGTACGGTGGTTCCATCAGGTTTTTGCTGTTGAGCTTGAGTAGCATTCTCAAAATCACCACATTTTGAAGGCTCATCCAAATTTCATCAATAATTTTGGATTTTTGCTTTTTGCCTTTAGCCTCAATATAAACCTTTATCTCTCTATGTGCATGAACGAAATTCAACGAGTTCATAACATCGTCATCATCGATCAAGGTAACAACCCATCATCTAATGTCTCACTGCATCTGAGACACTAAAATCCGATGACCATTGTTGACTTGGTCATCTAACAATGATTCATACGCATCAAACGTAAACATGTCATAATCAACCAAATCATACCACTCAGAATCTGGATCAAGATACACCCTTCACGGTTGTGAGGTAAATTTTCCCATGGTTGATTTTAAGGTGAACAAAGTTACAGTTTGATTACGTAGTAGAAACAATAAACATCAACACACACACACACACACACACTAAAACATAAAAATCATCCTAATGTGTAAACTTATTCCTATTCATATTACAGCATGATGTTAACATTATATTTAACTAAAAATCGATACAATTAACAATAACAAACATTAGATAGTTCATCAAGATCACGAGATCGGGGAAGATCGTCATGGTTTATCCCAAATGGTAGAGCCATCATCTTCACTTTTATTAGATCGCGTCGTATTTGAAAGTTTAGGGAAGAAAATGCAATTGAAGTTTGAACAATAGGGTTTATGGGTTTTGTGCTAATCGGTGGGTGTTATAATGGTTTAAGCGGGAAGAAGTGAAATGACAATACTACCTCAATCAATTAACGATAGTACATTTTGCAAAAATATGGAACATTAATGTCGTTTTGCAATACTTTTTGTCTCGGTGTATTTTTGCATTTGGATTACTTTAGGGACAGTTTTGCAATTTTACTCTTTTATATTAGGTATCAATCATCTATAGATTTATAACATAGACTTAGATTCGGACTTTCGTTAATTGATTGACATATTACCACAAAGAAGTTGACTTACCATCGTTTAAGATTTTTCATAGATCATTTTGAAATAATTTGTGATCTTAAGATAATGACGAATATGAAAATAATTTGGTGAATATGGTGGGATGTATCCCGTCATCCCATCCCATTCTTTTTAGCTATCTTATTAATTATGGTTTATTATATTGTGTGTCTAGACTTCAAGAAGTAGAAGATTACGGGCGTGGGTTATTCCGACTCGTTAATGAAGACCGAAATTTCATTGATCCGGAGAACCTGTGAGGCTTGGCTATGTTGGTGTGACAATTTGGAAGAGTTGGATAGCTCATAGGTTGCCTCAAAAACTTGTTCTATTAGATCTAAGTGGTTGGGATCAATTGAATAGTTTCCCATGGGATATGATAAGTACCTTAACGTCTCTTCAAAATCTTAACCTCTCTAAGCGTTCAACCAACCTAGAGATCTCGCATGAAGTTGGTAGTCAACCCATCCACCCACCAAAATCGAATTATCTTTTTGTACCAACTTAAAGTCGATTCAGGATCTTCCTCCAAGCATTAAAGAGTTACAGCGAATGCTTGTATAAACCTAGTAAATCTTTCTTCAAACTGCTACGAAAGTTACAGTTTCTATGTAACTTATCTTGATAGATTGTGGAAAACTTGGATCAGAAGGTTCACGCAGATTCTGAGGACTAAGGAACCTCGCGTCTTAACCATGATAAATTGCAATGTTTCGCAAGTATCCGGTAGAATTGGGAATTTGGTGTCATTAAGATTCTCAACCTTCAGAAACACATTTTCTAGTCTGGGAGGCTTGTCTTCTTCTTCTTCTTTTGAGATGAAAAGGTTCAGATTCTTACGATGACGACGATGATTTTGATAGTAAAAGGCCAAAAATGACGTATTCATGAATTATTCTTACGAAGAAATCGGCAAACAGTTCATAAGCCACCTTCAGGAGCACTCGGCCGGAGAGGTTTTACTATATCTGACCACACCATGCTCCTGTTGGTCAGACATGAGTTTACATCTGTTGAAAGCTATCGAGGAATCCGAGATATATGTTGTATTCTCTACCAACTATGCTTCTTCTGTAAGGTCACTCGATGAGTTGGTCGACATAATGGACTGCCTTGGCAAGTTTGATCAAAGGAAAGTTCTTCCTGTATTTTATAAAGTCGAACCATCTGATGTTAGAAGTCAAGAAGGTTCTTTTGGAAGCTTTCCAAGCTCACGAGGCCAACGGCGACATTGATCAAGAGAGTTCAAAAATGGAAGCAAGCCTTAAGAGATGCAGGTCAACGGTCTGGTCTACCCTTGCAAAATGGGTAACTTTTAACTCTCATCTTTGCTCTTCAGTTACAGATAAATCATATACATGTCGTTTGAAAAAAAAAGAAGTTACAAGAGAACAAGAGATATTTAATATATGTCCTATGTATTAAATTTCTCACTTCAATTTGGCAGGGACGAGGAGAAGTTCGTATCAAAAATTGTTAAACAACTTGAAAAGATGCAAAGCCCACAAGAGCTGCATATTGCAGATCACCCTGTCATGGTAGGATCCCGGGTTAAAGAACTAATTTCAACTCTGAGGTTAGATTCTGAAGATGTTTTGGTTGTTGCAGTTTTTGGAATTAGTGGGATAGGTAAAACCACTATTGTCAAAGCAACGTATAATAAAATTTCTTAGTATTTCGATGTTAGTTGTTTTCTTGGAGATATCCATTACTGCTGTGGGGGTCCGTTGGGCTAATAGTGACCCGAGCTTATCGTGTAATAAACCATGTCCAAGGGAATGTCGGTTCTATTATAACTAGAATATTAGAATTGTAGTAGGATTAGGAAAGCATGTTCTAATACCTATATATACAAACAGTTGTGGTTTGTCATTGTACCATCAATACTCGGTTTTGTAAGCCAATACTTTTGATTAATTGGAAGCTTATTCCAAAACATTGTGTTATTGTTTGTTCCGATTTTATGTTTCAATGTGAACCACGATCGACGTGTGGACTTGTGGTATCGAGCAAGGTTTCCAGCATGGGTCGATCACAAGGTTTCCAACGGTGGGTCGATCCGAGGGTTCCAAGCAGTGGGTCGATCCAGGGTTTCAAGTTGATCTGAAGGTTTCCAAGCGATCTAGTCGATCAGTGAAGGGTTTCAACGTCTCTCTCACGGTTGTGGGTTTTAAAGCTCGTCGATTCATTGAGGTATCGAAAGTCGATCACAAGGGTTCGAAATCAATAAAGTTTCAAACTTTAACTTGGTTTACTTAGGCAAGTAAAACAAATGTTCTGAGGTTTGAAGACAATCAAACAACACGGTAACTTACAAAAGGCGTTCAAGAAGGATGGTGCAAAGCGAGTCGAGTCAACCAATTGAACATACTAAACGGCTCTTCAATGTCCAATGTTAACACACAATTATAACATATGGGCAATAAGAGTTAAAGCGGTATTCGAGTCCATGGAATACTAGATGCATTGGAACGGGGGAAGGAACAAGTTGTTGATAAGCAAGATCACATGGCGGTGGCGTTACTCTTGGGCGATTCGGAAGAACTTGTCTTTCAAGTTTCACAATTCAACTGACGAAAGAAATGCAGGAGCCTTGAAGACGGTGTAGGTGTTGATCGGGTTCGAGATGCAAGGTTGCAAACCTTGGAGCGAATCGAATCTTTAAAGATGAAAGTCAACGAATCAATCGATGACTTTGCGGCTAGGTTGGGCAAAATTATGGCCAGAAGTCAATAGCTTGGGAACAATTTATGAAGACAGAAACATTGAAACTACTTGCATCCGTTCGGATGGGTATGTTCAATCGTTGCCTCAATAGAACAATTCTTTGACTTGAATACTATGTCTTTTCAAAGCAATTGGAAGGTTGAAAGCTTTTGAAGGAAGAATGAAGGTGTTGACACCATACGAAGATCAAGGCATGTTGATGTTCGGGAAGGGTGAAGATATGATAAGAAGGTCGAGGAAGGAATTCCTCTGGTGGCAGTAAAGGTCAAAACTTTCTTCTCAAGCAGAATCTCATGATAGTGGTCAAGCTAATAACCACAACCGTAACAACTCAGGAGCAATACAGACAAAAGAAGAACAAAAGTGAGATCTTTCAAGATTCAATGCTTTAGATGTGATGAATATGGTCACTTTGCTTAGCGCATACTGACGGCGAGCGAAGCAAAAGCATGAATCAAACCTTTTGCAAGCGAGGATGATGATGACCCACACTTTTATGATGAAAAGCGCTCAGTAGTTTTTCTTGAATGAAGAAAAGATTATCCCAAACCAATTGAATACTAAATAAGCGAGGAAGACACTTGGTATTTGGATAATGGAGCAAGTAATCACATGGCGGGATCCGAGAATACTTTCGGAGTTGAATGAGAATATCTCGCGGAGTGAAGTTTGGTGATAACTCTACATCGAGATAAAGGAAAGGGTTCGATAATCATTGAAGGGAAAGCGGAGAGCAACGGTTAATCTTGAGTCTATTACCTACAGGGCTAAAAGCAACATAATTAGTCTTGGGCAAGCTACAGAAAGCGGATGTGACATTCGTATGAAAGGTAACCTTCTTACTATCGTTACTCGGATGGCAGCTTTTGATGAAGGTTCTAGAACAAGTAATAGACTTTACAAGATTAAGCTCCAAGTTGGAAGTCGGTGTGTCTCAAGCAAAGATGGAAGATGATGCTTGGTTATGGCATGCTAGGATGGGTCACATTAATTTGGGGCGATGGAATTAATGGCAAGGAAGGGCATGGTTGAAGAGTTGCCAATTCATCAAGAGAACAAGTTGTGTGAATCTTGTTTGGTAGGAAGACAAATGCAAGAAAGGTTCGATATGAGTGACTTGGGAAAGTTAAGCTATTATCTTGGCATTGAAGTAAAGCAGAGGATTCGGTATCTCAATAAGTCAAGAAAGCTATGCAAAGATCTTGAAAGATGTTGGGATGCATGACGAATTCTACTCAATGTCCATTAGAACCGGAATGAAGTTAAGCATGGATAAGGAAGGAAAACCGGTTGATGCAACTTTGTATAGACTGACGAGTTGGTTGTTTAAGGTATTTACTACACACTCGACCGATTTATCTTATTCGGTTGGTTTGGTTGAGTCGTTACATGCAAGAACAAAAGAATCACATATATCATTGTGAAACAAATACTAAGGTATATCCAAGGTAGTTTGAATTTTGAATACGATACAACAGGAAGACCAAGGAGTTAGTGGGGTTTATGATAGTAGTTATGCAATGGATCAAGATGATGGTGACACAACGGGCACGTATTTTATCTAGGTAAATCACCTATCACTTGGTGCTCATAAAAGCAAAACAGTGGCTCTATCGTCTTGTGAAGCCGAGTTCATGGTGCAACCTCGGCCAGCGTGTCAAGGGATATGGTTACGTGGGTTGTTGAGTGAAATAACCGGAATGGAAGAGAAAGTGTGGTCTTATTTGTTGACAACAAATCGGCTATTGCACTTATGAAAATCCGGTCTTTCGGGAGAAGCAAGCATATAAATACGTTATCATTTTATCCGAGAGTGTTGAAAGAGACCAAGTACAAGTTGAGTTTGTAAGAGGTGAGTTACAACGTCGATATTCGGCGAAAGCTCTGCAAGGATTAAGTTCAAGGAAATGCAAGAGTTACTCGGAGTTGAAGACCTACCTATCTCGAGTCGAAATTAGGGGGTGAATGTTGGGCTAATAGTGACCCGAGAACATGGGGAAGCGATAGCCATCGACCCCATGTCGAGGGAATGTCGGTTCTATTATAACTAGAATATTAGAATTGTAGTAGGATTAGGAAAGCATGTTCTAATACCTATATATACAAGCCAGTGTGGTTTGTCATTGTACCATCAATATCGGGTTTTGTAAGCCAATACTTTTACGATTAATTGGAGAGCTTATTCCGAAACATTGTGTTATTGTTTGTTCCGGTTTTATGTTTACATTTGTGAACCACGATCGGACGTGGACTTGAGTCCCAATTGGAGAATCGGTGCAAAACACCTCATATCTTGTTTAACTCTAAATTATAAGTTTTCAGCATGTATCATCATAATGATGGAGTTACGAGATAAGAAACTTGATAAAGGTCGGAAGATTACTGGTTCTTGACGATGTTGATAATTTTGAGCAATTGAAATCATTGGGTATTAATCCATCGTTCTATAAAGGCGAATAATCGTGATCACCGAGACAAGCAGTCCACTTGGTATCATTAGTATCTTCCTACCAAACAAGGGAGTTGAATAGCGGGGTCTCTTAATCTCTTTGTCGACTTATGTTTTCAAGAGACAATAATCTCGTCAACATGGAGTTTATAGAAGAAGTCGGGGCTCTTGCGGGGCTTCCCTTGGTTCTTGAGTGCGAGTCGATATTTTATTGGTCATGAAAGAAACAACGGTAGAGCTTCTTGAAGAAGTTAAAGAATTCCTCGTGGGGATGTTCAAGCGACGGATATGAGCTACGATTCATTAGTGTCCTTTGCAAAGAATTTATTTTTAGATATTGCTTGTTTCTTTGTTGGATGGAATAAAGATTGATTGTCAAAGTCTTGCCACGATGAAGAATTGGCATTCTTCGGATATTGAATTCAACATCTAGGCGATAAATTTCTAGTCCAAGACATTCAGAATAATCCATACGTGATGATGAATCAAGTGATTGAGGAAATGGGCCCAGAAGTGGTCCATGAATCTGATCACAGACTGACGTACTAGGCGCGAGATCCTAGGGGCGTTGTTCGGCGTATTGAGAGAATATTACGTCGCTAAATATCTACGAGTTTATGATATAATGTATCATTACATTTCAACACCTACATAGTTTATTGGCACTAAATATAGCTCTCTCTCCATTATTGTTTACTAGGGAGATTCGATTAGAAGCATTAGGTTGGATTACGGTGAGATGGAAGAGGACTCTTCAATTCGAGGCCTTAAAAAGATGAGTGGTCTAAGATTCATTCGAGTTGCTTAATTCTACATAACAATGGTCGCGATCTTCTTCATATGACACATGTCAACACTGCTTCTCTTAAACATTTGAAATACTTGGCATGGGATGAGGTTCCGCACAAAAGTCTTGACAACATTGATATGACAGCGTGGTGATTATTAGATTTTTTTTTTGAACAAGATTATTAGATTGAAATATAGCAACTGGAAAAACTCTGGATGTCAAGGGTATGATCATCTTATTTTCATTTCTCACGTGGCTCACTTTACGCTTGCTTTGATTACATATATATGCCTATCTGATATCTCTTTACTCCTTTTGTATATTACAAGATATATATATATATATATATACTTCACTTGTGTATGTTAATGAGATTTTCTTGGATAGGTGGCCTTTATATGTTTCGTTTAACCTACAACTAAATCTAGTGGTAGCAGTTACCATATTCATGGAAGAAAGTCTAGATCATAGCTACTCAAAACTTTAACTTTCGTGGCGTGTCGTGAATGGCTGATTTTTGTGGAATATGGATCCTAAAACCAATCACCGACACGTCGGTGGTAATAGTTTAGTGGAAGTTTTATGAGTGCGAAAACCCTTCATGGAATATGTTAAACCTTGAGACATTTATTTAGGGGTGTTTGGATTGGTTATTCAAAATAGATTATATGTTTAAAAATAGATAATCAAATAATTAATTGTTGCTAAGCGCGATTTTAAAATGTGATGTTTGGGTTAGATTATGTTGTTTGATGTCGCAATAATCAAATAATCAATTTTCTTTTGTTTGGCTTATAAAATTATTTAGTGTTTAGACATGTAAAATTACAATAAAAGGCACTCTTTTATGTACAACCCCGTCTAACATATGTTATATGATTGGACCTGGTTATAATAATAAAGAACCCATAATAAAAAAAATAAAGTATTGTGAAACAATAAAGTAACGAACAATAACAAGAAGATAGAGAGAATGGAGAATTGGTTTATTCATCTCATAAAAGGTATATTTATAGTACAAGATAAAACATTCTAGAAGATGTAATCTCTAATATAACAAAATACATCTAATCAATATCCTATAAGATATGGACATCAATATTATAATTCTCCATAAACTCATGGATGTCCATTCGAGGATTATGCTCGTTAAAACCTTACTAGACAAAACCG
>CM040243.1:86973734-87007807 GCA_022545495.1 Chrysanthemum lavandulifolium | reverse complement strand
CCAAGATTATATTTTAGGGGGAATTGCATATATATCCCTCCAAAGGTGAATAATTCCATATATATCCTTCTTACAAGTTTTTGATGCACATAGTACAATGATTTTTATGCATTCAAAGGATATATATGCAATTTTGCATCTTTGGAGGGATATATATGCAAATGACCTATTTCTATATTTTAACTAGTTTTGTGTGTATGAGTCCGAGGGGTATGTAAATGAAGTTGGTGAGTGCGGGTACGCACCGAACATATTTCTTAGCAAACTCAAACAAGTCCATAGCATTGTTTGTTCAAGTCTTTGGGTTGGATGTAAGTCTAATAATTTACACTCACATCTCATGAGCAAATATCAAGATGAAAACAATTTGTTTATGTTCCTTTGAATACTGTGTCTTAGTTAAAAGAATCAGTGCTCCTTGGTTATTGGTCTGAGTATTTCTATCAGGTTAAGAAATCACCTTTTAGCAAGTAATTGGGTCATAACTTTCATCATTGTGATGATATATGTTTGAACTTGCGATTGCACGATCAGTATTGTTTATTGCTACGACAAAGTTGTAAATAATTAAACACGAAAGTAGAAAAGATTTCGCTTCTGCTGCAACAGCATTTTAGCGTGTCTTGACTAGGTAGACTAATATTGACATGCCAATAGTTGCCTTTTAAAAACTGTCAAATTACCAAGGTCGTAAAAATCGCTAGGCGCTAGTGAGACGGTCGGGTAAGGCCTAGCGATTAATCGGTTAGGCGAGAATTAATCGAGGATTAATCGGATTAGAATTTTTATGCACAAAATTGTAATTTTATATATTGTATTATATTATATGTATGAGATAAGCATAGTGTATCAAAGTTTAAATATTTCAAGTGTTCAAATATAAACATAATACATAATTATTCAAAGTTCAAAGTCAAACATAGATATTACTCGATTTGTTGACCATTTTTAAGCGAGCTTTGACTGATTTTGTTCGATTAATCTGTTTGTTCACCGATTTTTAAGTGATTTTTAAGCGATTTTATTGACCAATTTTTAATCGATTTTGTTCGATTTTGTCCTATTAATTGGGTTGTTGACCGATTTTTAAGTGATCTTTGACCAAACCGATTAAATAGGCCGATTATGATAAATCAAGGCGCTTACCGAACGATCAACGATTATACGAGAACTAATCGGCCGCCTGAGCCGATTTTTACAAGAGAGCAAACTACACATGCATGTAAAGGGGTTTTGATTGAATTTGTGTAATTTGTTGATATTGACTTTCCTGCATCCAAGTCAAAGTACACTCATGTGGATTGGGTCGAATAGTTTGATTTGGTATTAAAGCTCATATAAAACTGCTTTTATGAATTTTTAAATGTTTTAATGTGAAAACATTTGGTCATGTTAACACCTTTGGATATTGCAATGCACAATGTGTATTGTTGCTGTAATGTTTTATCACAGTTTAATTGATTATTTTTTAATGTCAGAACTTAAACTATTTTATGCATAGAAGATTATTATGACCCTTATTTTGTTTTGTAACAAACTATTTTGCTGCACTTAGATTTCTAGCATCGAGTTCTAGTTGTTGTATTCACATTCAGCTAAGTTATGCCGCGAGCAACTTTTATGATACCTACACAGTGGCCTCATGTGAATTATGTTCAGCGTGAAACGTGCTTCAAGAAAATAAAGGTATTTTCTTGTGCTATACAAACTAGGTATTTAATTAGTAATAATGACACTTTAATTAGTATCTATCACTGGGTTACCCAAATTTTGACATCTATAACCTTTGAACTCGATATGTAGTTATATTATATGCCTCATGAAATCAATGAACACAGTAGGTATTAACACTCTAATGACACTGTATGGTATTCATTAATAATTACTATCACTTTATTTCTACAAATGTATTGAACAGAAAAATAAACAAGTTGTATGCATATGTAATTACCATCACTATATTTCTACTAATATTCTATTGATATAAAACAGTCATATTAACTATTATTTGAAATGCCTTTTTTAGAGCTAAATTACAAATATCGACCATCTTGTTAACCATTTTATCAAATTGAACTAAAAACATTTACCAAAGTAGACTAATATGTCTCCATCAGTCATTTTCACTTTTGATGTGACAAGTCCAAAGTTATACGTGTATTAATGTGACGTTATCCATAGTCATCTTCACTTACAACCGTTGATCTTGATCCAATATAATCTAATACATAGATCTTGATCATTTTTGTTTTATTATAGGGTCCTCCTATGCAGGCACCCCTTGGTAGGGGGTGGTTGCATCTTTTGCAAAGGTGCCTCGATTTCCGTGCCAATCATGGGTATTCAATCATTGGTAATGATTGGTTTCTCGATTTCCGTGCCAAGTTTTTTTACAACTTATTATTTACCACTTATACCACTTATTTTTACAAGTTTTTTTAACAGTTTTTTGTACATGTTTTTTTTTTACAAGTTTTTTTTATAACTTATACCACTTTTTATAACTTTTTTTTTTGGTTTTACAATTTTACAAGTTATTTTTTGGTTTTACAAGTTTTTTTGTGATATAAATTCAGTTTTAAAACTTTTCAAAAAACCGTAGTTGGAAAATATTTGAGGCTCAGTTCGAAGGTTGCAAAAGTGAGATTTTATCCCACTTTGCCGTCCATTCGGTTTTCATCATCGCCTCGGAAAGTTTTTAGGCTCAAACCCGAAGGTTGCAAAGTGAGATTTGATCTCACTTTACCGTCCATTCGGTTTTTATCATCATCGCCTCGGAAAGTTTTTAAAGTTTTTAGGCTCAAAAAGCATCATCGCCTCGGAAAAGTTTTAGTCACAACTGCACAAAGTCACCAGTTCACAAGTCTCACAAAACTGCACAAGTCTAACAAAACTGCACAAGTCTCAAACTGCACAAGTCTCAAACTGCTCACAAGTTACCAGTTCACATGAACTTCACATGTTTCACAAGTTATACACGTTTTGAACAAGATTCTCAAAAGTTACCAGGTACTGCAAAAGTTCACAAGATTCTCAAAGGCAATGTACTAAGTTCACATGAAATCCTAGGCAGGCACCCAATATAATCCCAGGTGAAGCAACAACACAAACAACAATCAACCAACAACACAAACAACAATATAATCCTAGGCATGCACCCCATATAATCCCTGGTGAAAGCAACAACACCAACAACAATCAACCAACAACAAGTGGTCCGAACAACAACAATCAGTGGTCCGGAAGCTGCAACAAGTGGTCGAAACAACAACAAACAAGAATAAGCAACAAGCTGCACAAGCAACAAAGATACCGGTCCACCGTGTCTAGTTCACCATTTAACACACAAGAGGTAAACAACTTATCAAAGGCTCGGATTATTAGCTTTATAGCTCATGTTGGTACGCAAATTCGGTTTGCCTCGCCAAAACTCTTTTAAGTTTTATTTTTAAAAAAATCATCATTGCCTTTTTATTTCATTAAAGTTGCAAAATGACCTTGAATGGCCACTTTACCATCCAAGAATGAAATTTTTTATACAAAACACTAAGTTTTTATACATTCTGTTGCAAAGTGAATTAAACTCACTTTACCATCCAGAATGAATATGCATTACCATGTCTAGGATTTAATTGAGGTGTCTCGCAAGGATTTCATGGGGTGCCTACGTGAGGCTTGCCCATGAAACAAAACAAAAGGGTCCTCCTATGCAAACCGCAAAAAAAAAACAAAGTTTTAGATCTAAAAAGTTTTAGATCTAAAATGTTTTAAAAATCAAGAAAGTAAACTTTTTTTTACAAACCTCATAATATTTTCAACATCAGATAACTTAGAAGCATCTAAAAAAGTTTTAGATCTAAAAAAGTTTTAGATCAAAAAAAAGGGCAAGCCTACGTGGGCACAACATCACAACATCACCACAACTAAACAACGAAACGTATATCTAACAAGTGTAAACACTTATTAGATCAAAGTTTGTAGATCTAAAATCTTTAGATCTACAATTTTTAGAGAGAGAGAGTGGTAATACCACCAGGTGAGAGAGAGATAGTGAGTTTTGCCAGAAAGAGAGAGAATATCAACAGGCAAAGACAGAGAAAACCATGTGCGCACATGGTTTCAACACAAGGTATACACGGTCAACAAAAGAAACGCGTAAACCATTCGAGAACCACACACGTAGCACCAGATATATACACACACGTTTTTAAAAGAAAAACGCGTTTTTACTTATACACGTAGCACCACAACACACACACATATGTCAAACCATTTATAACAAAAAAAAACGTTTTTTTTTAAGTTATTATACATAAAGAAAAATTAATACAATGTAATAAAAGTAATAAAAGTATTTTTAAAAATATTTATAAAAACAAGTATTTATAAAAACAAGTATTTATAAACAGGTATTTTTTTTTTTTTTTACTTTTACTCTTTTATTCTTTTATAAAAGTAGGGTTTTTTACTCTTTTATTTCCTTTAATCAAGTTTATAAACCCACTGTATCAACATTTTTTTTTAAAAAAAAAATTATAAACCAGTACAACATTTTTGTTTAAAAAAAATTAATCAACCCTTCAATCAAATTTATTAAGCCACGGTATCTAACATTTTTTTTTTTTTTTTAAATATGAACAAGTTTATAAACGAACTTTTATCAAGTACAACATTTATAAACCCACGGTATCAACATATTTCTTTAAAAAAAATTAATCAACCTTTAATCAAATTTATGAACCTGCAAGTTTATAAACGAACTTTTATCAAGTACAACATATATAAACCCACGGTATCAACATTTATAAACACACGGTATCAACATTTTTGTTTAAAAAAATATTAATCAACCTTTAATCAAATTTATAAACCGACATTATCAACATTTTTTTAAAAAAAAAAATTTATGAACCTTTTACATCTACACGTAACTTTTAATCTTGCAGGTTCATAAATTTGATTAAAAAAAATTAATCAACCTTTTACCAAGTTCTTAAACCCACGAGCCAAAAATTTTGTGTCCAAAACAGCTCAATAAAGAACTTTGACACAAAATTTTAACCGGATATTCACAAAAAAAATTAATCAACCTTTTATCATGTAAGGAACCATCATGACCCCAAAAATCTTTGAGATATGGCGCCACCCCAAAAATACCACAAAAAGCGAACCATCACGAATCTAAAACTTTAGATGTAGGGCGCGTCGGTGAAAATCTTGGCGTGCCCTATGTTAAAATGATCACCTTTTCCCGATCTATCGTTTGGTATATGAGGTGAAAATTACGGTGGTGCGTGGCGAATATTGGCGGAAATATATTAAGTCGCGGTATTTTTTAGTGAGAGAGAGAGTATTAACAGAGAGAAAATGGTTTGAGTGAGAGAGAAATCGTTTGAGTGAGAGAAGCAGGTATAAATGGGGTTGGGTAAAAGCGATTGGGCGGCACCTCTTTTATCAAGCGGTTTTGGTTTTGGTTTTTTTTTTTTTTTTTTAATTAAAGTTATTTTTAAAAAAGAAAAAGGTAAAGTTTGTAAAAAAAAAAGTAAGGTTTGTTAAAAAAGGTTTGTTCAAAATTAATACAAATGTAATAAAAGTAATAAAAGTAATTTTAAAAATATTTATAAAAACATGTATTTATAAACAAAAGTTAATCAAAAGTATTTATAATTGTATTTATAAACAAAAGTTATCGAAGTTTTTTATAAAGGTTGTTGTGTTTTTATATTGTATAGGTGTTCGGTACTGAAGTTGATTTAATTAATTGGGTGCGATCTACTGCTGAATCGATTGGTTTTGTTATTGTTATTGGAAAAAGTAAAAGCAGATAGGGCTATAAGTACTCTATCGAATTTTGTGTTCTAGACATGGGACGTCTTCACGTGAAGGTTTAGAAGATGAACTTCAACGCAGACTAGTACCGACAAATGTAATTGCCCATTGATTACTAGCGAAATTTATAAAAGCGTTTTAATGGTTGGATATTGAAGGTTAAGTGTCCGGGGCATAATCATAATTTTCGGACTCGTTGCATGGTTTTCACGGGCCATGCGATTAAAAGAAAGTGAGTTAGTTTTGTGAAGCGGATGACAAAGCAGCGTGTAGCACCACGGATTATACTTTCTTCAATAAAAGAGATGGATCCTAATAACGTGTCTACCATTAAAGCGGTGTATAATGCACAAGAAAAGATACGTCATGACGATCGTGGTGATTTGACTCGATACAACCGCTTTTAGTACATTTGCGCCAGTAAGGTTATACATATTACCCTAGGATAAATGACCACACAAATGAGCTCGATGAAATATTTTTGTTCACCCGACGTCATATGCCACTGTGGACAACATATCCGAAATCATCGATGGACTCCACATACAACACCAACATGTTTAAAGCGCCATTCTTTACGGTTGTTGGGGTTACTCCAACAAACACAACATTTTTAATGGCGTTTAGCTTTTGGACAAGGAAAAAAGCCAAATTTCAAATGGGTGTTGGAATGTGTTAAGTTGGTGATACAAGAACAATACTACCCGCGGGTTATCGTCACCAACGAGATTTAGCGTTGGTTGGGGCATGCGCGAGAAGAATTCCCAAACGCTAACAGATTACTCTGCCGATGGCATATCAATCAAAATGTGCTAAAGCATTGCGAAAGCATATTCGATCGTTAAAGGAGTATGAGTCCGTTAGATTGACATGGGATTCGATGATTACAGCTCCGACCGAAGAAGTGTTCAGGCATTATTATCAGCACCTACGTGGTTTATTGGTCCAAAAAAAGGGTACTCGAATTGTTATTTAATAATACATTTTTTTATTATTATTTAATAAATAACTACTCGGATTGTTTTCTCACTTTAGTAATTCTTTGTTTTCTCAGATGTTTTCCGGTATTTTCGTAACTGGCTGCGAGATTACGATCGCATGTTTGTGTCGTACATTACCGATCAATATCGCAACTTCGGCCAGACAACAACATGTAGAGTTGAGGGTCAACACGCTGCTGTTGAAGTTATACTGGGCTCCACATCCGGCTTAGACACGTTGTTGTGTTCGGTCGACAAGATTACAATGCAAGAAAGCTGCGATACGAGCCTCTTTGAATATAAGCAAAATCAAGCGCATGCTTGTAAGAGCACTCTATTTAACGAATTGCGGTATAATGTTTCAATGGATGCTTTAAGGCTCATACTGCATGAAAGTAAGCGGATGTTGACCCGCATGCATGTGGTCATCGATCTTGTTAGTGTATGGTTTACCATGCTATCACCAATCGTATTGGCTTCAAGCAAACGGTATGTACTTTAAAATTTATGCCTATCAAGTTATTCTTCCGTCAATACCGATAATTTTAACTATTTCCTTTTTCGAATCTGAGATTGCCAATTCCGCTTGATTTTGTTGATAATTTTGGAGAACACTAAGCGTTCCACGGCCTGTTGTCCGAAATACTCAAGAACTGATGAGCTGAATATCCTCAAGAGCCTCGAGGGCTGAAGAGCTGAATATTTTTCTTGTCAAGATGGCGTCTGAAATTCCAAAGTGTTTATACGAGCATCGTGGTTTGTCAAAAACAATATGTTAAACATGCTCGAGGTATATACGCTCCCGAATCTGTGTCACCCAACAACTTCTTTGTTAAAGAAAGTAATCGTGGACGTCCGGCGCAAGGATAACAAATCAAGTCTAAACCAAATCTCCGGTTTGAGCGAAGAACCCCCACAAGGCGCATGAAGCTACACAAAACCTAAAAGTCCCGAGTAAATAAAGAATCTGCGAGACACGGTTCTTATGTGGGAGAGCCTTCAACGTCCAAGACTTAAGCGAATGACCTAACGAAGGACCTAGCGAGGCGACTTAAGACACCACTTATCGTTCCAGTTACTTTAGCGAATATTGTATGACTGAAATTCCAGCTCTTTTCCGACGCTGGATCATGGGGATCTTTAACGTGGAGGGTGATGGAAATTGTGGCTATCGAGCTCTTGCCATAGGTCTTGGCCATCAGCAAGAAATGTGGCCCGAAGTCGAGCTCTTGCCGGGAAGAGGTAGACAATCACGAGGAAGTTCTGAGGGTGTGGGTAATTTATTTACATCTACACGTAACTCGATGAATTGGTTTAACGGTGCAAAGACCCGGCGTTATTGGATGAGTATGCCGAAATGGGAGTGGTTATTGCTCTGACTCTTAACCGTCCTATTGTATGTATAACCAATTCACAATCTATTTTGTGTCTTCATTGAGAGGTTCTCCGATTCGGCCAGAAATATTGTCTCCGGTTGTGATTCTTCGTGTGGGGAACAACGATTGTGCTCACCGTTCTTGCGGTTCTTGATGAAGACTCACCACTCCCGTATAATCACCCACAATGGAGATATTTTAGAAATGCCGTGGCGGCGCCATGGGAACATGTGTTTACTCAACGACGGATGATGTATAGATATCGTGAAAGCGATTATTGATTTATATTGTAAATGACAAAACATGTATAGCGATTCGATTTATATTGTAAATAACAAAACATGTATAGCGATTCGATTTATAGCAAACGACTCGTCATCTTTTGTTACTGATCTACGCTCCTGCTCCGGTTCTTCCTCATGTTTTGTTACTGGGAATCGGATGACATTCGGTGGAGGACATTCATTGTGTCAACCACACACCGCTCGTGTTGAGAGTCCAGTTATGTGCTTTCTTCACAATCTTATGTGCCTCCTCTCCGGCTATATCTCCGATTGCAGATGAGGACAATTTTATACACCGTCCTCGGTTCTTCCTCATCTTTTGATACTGACCGTCTCGCGTTGGCGAGTCTGGCGAGATTGACGGATTGAGAGACGCATTTGAGTTAGAGTCTCGTGTGGGACGGATGGCGGCATCATTGGGCGACTACGCCTCGGGCGTGATTGATCTTAGTTTCTAGTTATATTGTAATTTTGTGAACCATGTATCAATTATTAATCTATAACAAGATCGGTTATTTATGTATTCGAAGCTTCTAATTTTGTGAACCATGATATTACTAATTTATATTGTGAATAATTGTACAAATTCTTTTGGCCAGATGCAACAAGAAAATCCTTACTTGTGTCGTTGTCAACGTGGATTAATAATTGAAAGAATATCCCAACAGCCCAAAACTTGTGGTGCAAGTATTATGCATGTCCTTTCTCAAAGGTAAATAATTAAATGTTTGCTTATTTGCGTAAATATATCAATAACTTGTTTGTTTAGAATACATTTCTTATAATTGTTTCGTCATGTAATGACCTGGGGACTAAAGACTATGGGTGTCGATACTTCATGTGGAAGGAAATATTTCAACAAAAGTACTTTGGTGAAGCCTCTTCTTCAACGCAGTGCTCAAACTGCGAAACTAAAGATACAACGATCAACATGCTATTGGCTGAAAACAATTTGTTGCAGGCAAAAATAAAGGCGTTGGAAGCATCACTGGAATTGGCAAGAAATCCAGTTGATCACGCATGTCAGCCGAGTGGAATACTCTATGAGCTTATAGATGACATTAATAATCTTCATGTGGAGTAGATTTCGTTGTAATATTGAAAACATTTGTTGTTTTACTTGTTTAATGTTTACATTTGTTGTTATACACAATTAAAAAACATAACGTAAAATAAATACAATATAAAAACACTACACAATTAAATACACTATACATAAAAAAACACTACACAAATTAAATACACTATACACATTATACACTACACAAATTAAATACACTAAAAAAACACAACACATACAATTAAAAAAATAAAAAAATAAAAAAATAAATAAATAAATAAAAGCGCCGCCGGATGTGAGGGGTCCCACCCTACTTGAGGTGCCCACGTAGGCTTACCCTTATTATATAATAAAGCTTTTTATCTTGATCAAATACACATATCTTGATCTTGAGTCCGTAGCATCCATGAAAAAAGATAAGGTCGTGTTTTTTAAATGATTTTGGGTCGCGTTTTTAATACTTTTGTGTCAACATAATATAGGGTCGCGTTTTTAATAGTTTGAGTCGCGTTTATAATAATTTAGGTCGCGTTTTTAATACTTTCGTGTCGCTATTTTATAAAATTACGTCACATAAAAGGTCGCGAAAGACAGGTGTAAGGTCAATTTTTTCCAATCTAATGGATGAGAATCAAAAGTTCATTTTCGTAAAAAGTTTATGCGACGGTTGATTTGGTAAAAAGGTAGTGGATACGGGTCGTTTAAAAATTTTCCTCTTCTTTTAGTCTACAACTACAATTATATTATGGGTAGATATTGTGGGTCTTTTATTTAGGAGGGGTAAAGTGATAACATCATTTTTTTTTTATCTTTTTGTCATTTTCCTTGGCAAGAATATTTTGGGTAGATTATGTGGGTCTTGTGGGAAAAGAGTATTTGCACCGAAAGCACATGTAGGAAAATGATGAAGGAAAGCAAGTGCAAAGCACTTATGTTGTCTTGTATTCGATGATTCTTACTCGCATTAGAAAACGAATTAATTTATTTTTTTTCCTTCCAATTATCAACCGTGTATTATGGTTAGGTAGAAACAAAGCTAATATTGTTTGTACTGTTGTAATTTATATTTGATGAGATGAAAAGAAAAACAAACAAATCAATGTTAACTAATTCAATTTCTAATTAAAGGCAGAGGTATGTAGTGTAAGTTAGATCGACATCTCCCTCTCCATACTTTAAATTAATGCTAGAGTAAATTTGTCATTCACTTTGTACTAGGATCATGGCGGAACCGGAGGGTGTCCGGAGGTCCCGAGACACTCATGGTTTTGTGGTGGTGTATTAATTTTGTTAAAACATTTCGATTTTTCTTAAACGCACATGGTCCCTAAAATTGTGTTTGCGGTATTGTTTAGTTTATTCTAAGTGCATCAGTCGCTTTGTGTTCGGTTCCATCCCTAATTAATATATAAATCATTCACTTTGTATAAATTATCATTTGTAGTAGAGTTATTTATACAAAATCAATCAAATAACGATGAGTATCGCTTTGTAATTGCATGTAAAGTGATGATGGGGTTGGTAGAAAATTAATTTATGAAAAGGTAAAAAAAAGTAAAAAGAAAAGGCTCATCCTACCCCAACACCCCATGATTTCCTTTCTCAACACCCCATAGACCAATCATTTGGCCAATGATTGTAATCTTTTTTTTTTTTTTTTTTATTGTTTTATTATTTATTTGTGTAGTGTATATATATAGTGTGTATTTATTTGTGTAGTGTTTTATATGTAAGAGTGTATTTATTTGTGTAGTGTTTTATATGTAAGAGTGTATTTATAAATTTTGCATGTGATATTGAAAAATGTAAAATCTCGATATGTCTTTTGTCGCTTTTATAAACTTTTTAAAAACTTTTATAAACTTTTTTATAAATTTTTATAAACTTTTTTATAAACTTTTTATAAACTTTTTTATAAATTTTTATAAACCTTTTTATAAATTTTTATAAATTTCTTATAAGTTTTTATAAACTTTTATAAACTTTTTATAAATTTTTATAAACTTTTTTATAAATTTTTATAAATTTTTTATAAATTTTTTAAACCTTTTTATAAATTTCTTATAAATTTTTATAAACTTTTTTATAACCTTTTTTGTGAACTTTTATAAATTTTTTTATAAACTTTTTATAAACTTTTTTATAAATTTTTATAAACCTTTTTATAAACTTTTAAATAGAATATTTATGAAATTTATATTAAAAAATGAAAAACATTTATAAATTTATATTTGAAAAAATACTTATAAATTTATATAATAAAAAATATTTATAAATTTTACAAAAACTTAGGCATGGAATATGTACAGACACCATTAGACAAAAGATAAAGTCTACCTATTCTTTATTAAAATAAACTGGTTAATGTATTAAATGGATATGGGTCCACACAAACAACAATAGTGCAACACTTTTTCTTTTATCACCACATAAGACGAAATTTGTTATGACCACAAGGACGAATTAATTTGATGTGGGAGAGATAAAACCACATAGGATGAAATTTCTTTGTGACTACAAGGACGAATTAATTTGATGTGGGAGATAAAACTCAAACACCCCTATATTAAAAACTATGAAGTGTTTGGGTAGTAGGACCGAAGAAAATGACCAAAGACTTTCTTGACACGGTTTGCCACACGGGATACGTACATCGAAATGAATATTGTTAGATCATTTTCCATCAAAAGACATTAACGATAAAGTTATGATTGCCATATTTCTTAGTTGTATGAATTATCATTTGTCGATTTGTTTGTGACTCAACAATTATATTGTATCGTTAATCTGAAAACAAATCAACACCATGCACATGCCTTACAACTATAGTTTAACTTACCATATTCAAACTTACAAACCCAATATTCGTGATTCTGAATTCCATTCTCTGCTTGTATTTTTGTTTTTTACTCCATAATAGATAGATAGGATCATAGGAGAGGATAAGGAGTTTGTTGAAAACTCTAGAAATTGACCTATTTCATTCGTGTCATAGTACACTTCATAATTCATTTCATATGATCGTAAAAGCACCAACAATGAGTCAAGTTGGCAATAGCTTTTTTTCTATTATAAAAAGCCTTTTAAAAGTGTTTTGTTGCATTGTAACAATAGCTTTTTTAAAAGCTTTATACAAGACTTGACAAACATCATGTCTTTATCAAAAGCTTTAGCTAATAAACATAATGTAGATTAAATGCATTAAATGCTTCAAGTCATTAAAGACTTGGAGATGCTCTTATCCTTATATCATTTCATGTAATGAATGCTCGTCCTTAGGGCATTTCCAATGTTGACATCAAAAGTTTACACTAAAATAGTGTAAAAAAGATATCATATGGGAATATGCTTGCATCAAATAAAATGTGTTCTAATATATAAACTATATATTTACACTAATTGTACTTTAAAATCTAAACACGAACAAAATTAATTACGGTAAACATTTATCTTGTAAAATCTTTCTGATGTATGCTTCCAAAATCGATCAATTTATATATTGGTGTAAAATCTTTTGAATTATGTTGGTCTCAAAAGTGTATATGTTGGTCTCAAAAGTTTTAGGGAGAATTGCATATATATTCATTAAAACTTAAAAAATTATATATTTTTTTATAATGCAAATTTTTAATGCATTATGTACAATGCAATTTAAGCATAATTTGAGTATATATATATTTAAATATACAAATTTTAATGAGTATATATACAATTGACCCAAAGTTTTACATATAATTACGTGCTTTTGAATTTTTGTACCACACAGGATGCACGTACATCAAAATTAATTACAGTAAACATTTATCTTGTAAAATCTCAATACCGATCGAGTGGTCTAAATTGATCGAGTAAAGTTTAGGCATTAACGAGTGTGGAAACCGCGCGATGCAGCGGGATTGCTTTTGTAGACGTGAATTTGGATAGGGACTATTTTTGCCAAATTGCTATAAAGGACTTACTTTGTAGCGACACTTAAACTTTAGGGACTATTTTTGTCAACTTGGACTTACTTTGCAACGACACCTAAATCTCAGGGGCTATTTTTGCCAACTTGCAAAAGTTATCATTAAATGTGCAACAGTGTTTGGGAGTTACTGTGTCCTGCCTTTTAGTTATATATATAGAATGTTGGTTGGTGTGCAATCACACCAATTCCTATCTAAAAGATAGCTGCATACATTATTCTCTTTATGATTCAAAGTCAAATAAAATATTAGCACGAAATTTCCTGGAAATGAGATGAAAGTTATTTAGTTGCTTTTTGCAGGTAAAAAAAGAATATAAGGCTTGTCGCAATGGACAATTTTAAATCGGTTGGGCAAGCCAAAAAGTGAATGTCAACCGATGTTCAAATCGAGCACATCGATTGGGAAGGTGAGGTTGGCACATCGGTTGGAGAGACAAGATTTGCAATATCGAGTGAGTAAACGCTCGATGTTAAATGCATTCCCACCACATTTGGTCATTAAAAAAAAAAAAAAAACTTGGGTCGTCGATTGGGGCATCCGGGTTGTCGGTCGTTGGAGAGAAAGGCGGCGTGGTGCGGGTTGTCCCGGGTCGTCCCTGTGTCGCGATGGGACTAGCCTAAAGTAGGAGTACTAAATTACCAGGAAAGAGACACGAACTTTGGATGACAAAATCAAAGAAATGAATTATTGGCCTCACTCATTGTATCTAAAGTTTTATAGCAAAGGACACATATGGTTGATGATATACAATATTTGCAATAATTAGTATATATACTAAAAGCGGGAGCTCATCTGTAGCAAATCAAGAGCATTAAATGCAAACTTTCAAACTTGTGAAAAGCATGACACGAGGTTCAGTGGTCTTTGCAAAGTAAGTCCAAACATTAAATGCAAAGTTTCGCAACATGGCAAAACAGTCCCCGAGGTTTAAGTGTCGTTGCAAATTAGGTCCAAACATTAAATGCAAAGTTTCATAACTTGGCAAAACAGTCCCCAAGTTTAAGTGTCGTTGCAAAGTAAGTCCTTTAGCAATCCCATTGCATCGCTGGTTTTCAACACTGTTCAAATTAAAGGTAGATGTAGATATGACATCTCCTATCCGTACTTTAAATTGAAGGCAGAGTAGATTTGCCATTTACTCGGTACTCTGATAGAAAGTAACATGAAAAGGATATTATGAAACTACCACGAAAGAGTAAAAATTTGTTTGCACAGGCAAAAATAATTACATGTCGAACCTTGTTTTTTGTTTTCTGTTGTTTTTATCAATTTATAAATCTGGTATGTAACTTCTAAATTTCCCATGGATAGTCCTTAATATTCCAAATTAAACTTGCCCTCCATAATCATTTTTCTTTTTTCTAGAAATGCTCCATAATCATTTATTAATATGAGAAAAGTTTGAAACAAAAGCGAAACTCACTTAAACTTCACGCGAGTGAGTATAACTTGTACTTCATGACTGAGGAAAGCCAAGAAACTATAGGTAAATAAAACTAAAACAAGAATCAAACATTTAGACTAACGTTATGTTAATCCCCCTTAAATAACATGAGTTCACATTTTCAAGAAACATAAGTCTGGTACGTGTATAAACTCAAGTGCAAATTTACCATATTGGAGGTAAATCATGCTCATCTAGAACCTCTAAGATATTAGGCGGTGTTTGTTTTTCATAAAGAGGCTCTTTACAGCCTCTTAATCTGAACCGTTCAGACACGGTCAGACATTTTGGTCGTTCCGACCGTTTTTGTTTTTTTTTTTTTTTTCCCGTTCGACGGCGTTCGAGGCGAAGATCTTAATGGTCTAGACTTGAGAGGGGTGTCTCGAATGCCTCTTGTTGCATCTTGTCGACACAACAAAAACCAAAAAAATTAGTACGAGCAAGCAAATGTCTTGTTCAAACATGAGTTTTTTCCCGCTCGGATCCGATCGATTCAAACATTTACGCCTCAGATTCAGACTCAGATGTGCGATTCAGATTTAGATTCCGATTCAGTCCAACCATATTAGCTAGCTAGAACCATTTAAAAGATTATTAATTTATGATAAATCAAATTCCTTTAAGAATTATACTTGAGATAGTTGCAAATGTCCTTATGTACACAGTACACAACCAAGTTATGTTGCATGCATACGAAGACACAACTAACCGACATATAGTCATTTATACTAGGGGTTTGTTACTCATACCATATTTTTTATTCATGCACCACAATTTATGCATTATAGTATTGTACTGTACAAACTGTAATTAAACTTCATCAGGTCCACTATTACTTTTGTAACTAAACTCTATGAACTCGCCAACAGTAGTCGACCTTTTAGCATGTGTTCTCGGGTTTAAGGCGATAGCTCGCTATTGGAAGACGCTAGCGGGCATGGTCATAGGCGACTCGATGAATAAGCGGACCGCTTTAATTATCTTTTGGGCCTATTTTCGCACTACTTTCATTAATGTAAACTTATGGTTTTCAATTAATGAATCTTATTATAAATAAATGGGATAAAAACCATTCTTTGTACCTTATGTTATGATGCCAAGATTGTAGCACCAAAGGCTCGTATGCTTCCGCTAGACCGTATTTTGGGGTGTTACATTTTCTCAGTCGGTGTTTCCAACAGATTTCCGACCAGGATTCACAGACGGCCTACTTCGGTCACAAATATGTTGGAAACAACTGTTACCGACAGATTTCCGATGGATAAAACTGTCGCTAATGACCTGTTATGTAGTAGTGTTTCTATTTATAATCTATAATTCATATTGTTTTCATTCGGTTTAAATCGTGTTTAATCCTCAAATTCGTGAACTTTTATTATTTTTTGTGGGTCAAAGCTATAAAATAGCAACTTACATTCTCTAATTTGTTGACTTGAAATACTTACTTTTTTATTAACATATAAACCAACGTACTTTCAATTTTTTTTCTCACTTCACCCATATAACTAAAATAATAACCGAACTGACTAAAATACCGTTGTGTTCTTCACATAAACTTGCACCGTTAGTCTTTTATACTAACGGTCGTTAGCAAATAACTTAAGAGTTTGTTTTTACACGTTTTCGTCCGTTTTTGCACGTTTTCATCCGTTTTTGCACGTTTTCGTCCGTTTTACACATTTTCGTCCGTTTTTGCATGTTGTCGTCCGTTTTTTCACGTTTTTGTCCGTTTTTGCACGTTTTCGCCTTTTTACACGTTTCCGTCTGTTGTTACACGTTTTCGTTCGCTTTTGCACGTTTTCGTTCATTTTTGCACGTTTTCGTCCATTTTTACATGTTTTCGTTCGTTTATGCACGTTTTCATCCGTTTTACATGTTTTCGTCCATTTATACCCGTTTTCGTCCATTTTTACACGTTTTCGTCAGTTTTTGCACGTTTTCGTCAATTTTTACATATTTTCATTCGTTTTCGTACGTTTTTTCACGTTTTCGTCTGTTTTGAATATTTTCATCCGTTTTTACATGTTTTCGTCCGTTTTTGTACGTTTTCGTCCATTTTTACATGTTTTGTATGTTTTTACACATTTGCGTTCATTTTTGCACGTTTTCGTTAGTTTTTTTCTATTTTTGCATGTTTTCGTTGGTTATTACACGTATTCGTTTGTTTTTGCACGTTTTCGTCCATTTTTACACATGTAAAAACGAACGAAAACATGTGAAAATAGACAAAACATGTGAAAACGGACAAAAACGTTCAAAAATAGACGAAAACGTGTAAAACTGGATGAAAACGTGCAAAAACGGACGAAAAAAATGCAAAAACGGATGAAAACGTACAAAAACGGGCCAGAACATGTAAAAACGGATAAAAATGTTCAAAAACGGATAAACGTAAAAGAATGGACAAAAACGTGTAAACCGGGTGAAAACGTGTAAAAACGGACGAAAACATTCAAAAACGGACGAGAACGCAAAAACGTTAAAAAACGAACGAAAACGTGCAGAAACGGACGAAAACGTGTAAAAACAGATGAAAACGTCAAAAAGGACGAAAACGTGCGGCTACGGACGAAAACGTGCAAAAACGGACGAAAACGTGAAAAAATGACAAAACGTGCAACTACGGACGAAAACATGTAAAAACGGACGAAAGTGTAAGAAAATCAAACTTTAGGTTATCTACTAACGACCGTTAGTATAAAGGACTAACGATGCAATTTTGTGTGAAGAACACAAGGGTATTTTAGTCATATGGGTGAAGTCAGAACATAATTTGAAAGTACGTTGGTTTATATGTTAATAAAAAAGTAAGTGTTTCAACTCGGCAAATTGGAGAAAGTAGGTTGTTATTTTATGACTTTTACCCTATTTTTTGTTTACAACTCATAAACAATTTTTTTTTCACTACAACTATATGTGGCTATAAAGTCCCGTTGCTATACACGGATACTCGTCTAGCAAAATGCAATGTAAATATGTAATGAAAGTGTGAATTATAAACAACCTACTGCTTTCATCGTTTTACATGTGATATGCATATTTTGTGTATCGACTCATCCCATTGAATTTGCCGGGTGTCGCCTTCTTAGACTTTCACGTTTAGGCATATTAAATATTTTTCTTGTAATTACTCTATAGAGAGTGGTCTAAACTTTAAATTGATCGAGTATAGTTTGGGTGTTAATGTTGGTAGGTGCATGTGCAATCACACCGATTCCTATCTAAAAGATAACTGCATTTATTCTTCTCTTTTTGATTCAATGTTCAAACAAAATATTAGCACGAAATTTCCAGGAAATGAGATGAAAGTAACTTAGTTGCTTTATGCAGGTAAAAAAGAAAATAAAGTACGAGTACTAAATTACCAGGAAAGAGACACGAACTTTGGATGCCAATACCAAAGACACGCATGAATTATTGGCCTCATTATAAATGTAACCTCCCTTGATCACTTTCTTCCATAGCAACTAAAACTGATTCAATTCATTCTAGTTTGCAAGAGTACGTAGATCAGTAACCTCGATCACAAATTTCACTTTTCAAACGAAAAATGGATCCATCCTCTTCATCTTTATCCAATAACAAAAGGGATCTGGATTGTTATGATGAACCACGATATAAAAGGCCCAAGTATGATGTGTTTGTAAATTACGCGTCTGAAGATATTGGCAAACGCTTCGAGCGAGCCCTAATAGGCAACGGGGTTTTCCATATCTGACCACACCATGCTCCCTTTAGGTCAAGACGCGAGTTCTGAGCTGTTGAAAGCTATCGAGGATTCCGAGATCTATCTTGTTGTATTTTCTGATAAATACGCGTCTTCAGTTAGGTGCCTTGAAGAGTTTGCCCTCATAATGGAATCCTACCATATGTACAAACACAGAAAAGTTCTTCCTGTATTTTTCAATGTCGAAGCAACCGATGTAAAAAATCAACAAGGTCCTTTCCTTGATGCTTTTAAAGATCATGAGACCAAGGTCGATCCCGACAAAGTTCAGAACTGGAGACAAGCCTTAAGAGAAGCTGGTCATTTGTCTGGTCTAAACTTGAAAGATTGGTAAACTTCAAACATTACACTAGATTTTTGTTAACAATTTTTATCACCTATTAGTTGCCTTAACTCTTAATTTTCCTGAAATTGGTTATTTTATATTTGTTTTTTGTATTAAATAGATAAATTATGTGTTAACTAGATCCGAAGTTATAAACAGGATAACAAATACTATGGAAATTTAACCCCAGAATAATCATATCACTTTATTAATAGTATAAATTTACTTTGATAAATTCAAGCATTAAGATGATACAAAAAACATACATACACAAGTACTAATATAAAGTAGGGTAAAAGCTATAAATGCTTAATGTACTTTCTCAAAATAACTCATTGTGCTTTCTCAACTTTTTATTGTCATTATACTTAATGTTGTTTCGGTCGGTATCATTATACATAACCGTTTCGTTTTATTCGGTTATTTTACATCCGTTTTATCATTTTCATAAATCGTCCATTTTTATCCGTTTTATTTTAATGCCGGGATAAAAGCAGATTAAAACGGATTAAAACCGCTTTTATTATCCATGTCAAAGCGGTTTTATCCGTTTTATCTGCTTTTATACGGACATATTAAAATGAAACGATAAAATGGACGATTTACGAAAACGGATAAAACGGACAGAAATAAACGAATAAAATGAAAACGATTATGTATAATGACAATAAGTGAAGTAGAGAGAGCATAATGAGTTTTTGGGGAAAGTACGTTAAGCATTTATAGCTTTTACCCTATAAAGTAACATGCAAGTAATAATATACTTGTACAATGTCATTGTTAAGTAATCCTGGTTAAACAAATCAATTTCATGCAAAGGATGTGTTAAGCATCTTAATTACACACATGAGGTCGATCGGTAATGAATCTTTCTTTTGAATTTGGCAGTCAGGACGAAGAGCAGTTGATACGGAAAATTATCAAAGATGTCAGAAAAATGCAAAATCCGCAACAACTATGTTATGTAGAGCATCCTGTTGGGATAGATTCACGAGCACAAGATGTAATTTCAGCATTAAGGTTAAATGACCAATCTTGTTCCAATGTTGCAGTTCTTGGAATTAGTGGGTCAGGTAAAACCACTATTGTCAAAGCTGTGTATGACAGAATTGCTATAGATTTCGATGTCAGTTGTTTTATCGAAAATATCCATGGTTTATACACGGGTCAAAATTGGGATGTTAAACTGCAGAGGGATGCCATTTATCGTCTAACGGCAGGGGAAAATAAGTTTAAATGTAGTGATGGAGTTGCACAGTTAATTAGGTTGTTAAGTGGTCAAAAGGTTCTTTTGATACTTGATGATGTTTATGAGTTTAAACAGCTACAAGCATTAGGTATTCATTTGGTCTCATTCAAAAATGGAAGTAGAATAATTGTGACGACAAGGAATAAGCAGTCTCTTTGTAACCTACCACACACTCCCTACAACATAAGATTGCTGAACACAATAGAGTCTTTTGAACTTTTCACTTGACTCATTGGAAAAGGCAACCCTATCGACAAGAAATTTGTAGATGAAATAGTGCGGTGTGCTGGAGGCATTCCCTTGGTTCTTGAGGTCTGGAGTCGCCATTTCACAAATTATGATAGGAATCTCTGGCCAAGCACGTTGAAGACGTTAAAACGAATTCCTCACGAAGATACTCAAAAGAAGCTGCGAATAAGCTATGATTCACTTCCTCAAAGAGCCCAGAATTTATTTCTGGATCTCGCATGTTTCTTTCATTTAATGAGTAAAGATCTAATCGTCAAAGTATTACAAGATGAAGATTTCTTCCCAGATGTTGAAATTCAAATTCAAAATCTCGTTCATAAATTTTTGGTTAAATGCGACGAATACGAGCAGAGGGTGTTGTTGCATGATGTGATAAGGGAGATGGGACAAGAGGTGGTCCGCCGAGAAAATGAGGAGGAACCTGGAAAACGTACCAGATTGATGGGTTACAGGGACGTGGTTCATGTGTTGGAAGATTGTTTGGTAAATTATCTTCAAGTTTATGATTCATTACTTAATACATAGTAGTTCACTGAAACTAACTATAACTCTCTGCTCTGTTGTTTACCAGGGAACAGATTCAGTTAGAAGCATCCAAGTTTATGCTGGAGATCCGTTGCTGTTCATCGGCTCTGAGAGGGCAACTGTTCAATTAGAGGCATTTAAAGAGATGAGTAATCTGAGATTCATTTTGGTTAAAATAACTTACATAACTTACATTTGGAATTAAGATACCATGGGGAAAAAGTCATAACATCTTGGATGGGGAAGGAGCATACGCCTTCCATCATAACAATGTCATCATCATTTCTCTAAAACTAATCCCGAATCTGCCACATCCTCCTCTTATACCAAATGCAACTCACTACTCATAACAATGTCATCATCATTACAAGTCATGGTCTCTGATGTTAGGAATAGAGGTTCCCTAACACCTTTTAAAACTAATCCTGAATCTGCCACATCATCCTCATATATGATCATCATCATTACAAGGAGTCAAGGTATGTATGTCATGCATCTCGTTCCCAAAGGTATATGAGGATGATGTGGCAGATTCGGGATTAGTTTTAAAAGGTGTTAGGGAACCTCTATTCCTAACATCAGAGACCATGACTTGTAATGATGATGACATTGTTATGAGTAGTGAGTTGCATTGGTATAAGAGGAGGATGTGGCAGATTCGGGATTAGTTTTAGAGAAATGATGATGACATTGTTATGATGGAAGGCGATGTCCTTCCCATCCAAGATGTTATGACTTTTTCCCCATGGTATCTTAATTCCAAATGTAAGTTATGTAAGTTATTTTAACCAAAATCTCGTGTTAATTTGCTTGGTATTAACAAGCGTTTATAAGCTGTTACTGTGGGGCGTTCAAACGGACTGCCCACAAGGTGTTTGATGAATATTCATGACAGTACTAATAGATTTATATATTTGAATGTTCATGGTTCTTTTGTGTATTGTGTCTTTGTTTTGAAGAACCAATGCTATGTTGCCATCCTATCAGCTTTGTTACATTTCGAAAAAAAGAAAATTCTTCTCATATTCTTTAATTTCGAACCATCAGGTGTTTGAGGCCAACAAACTTTCAGAAATTAATACTATGAATGGTGGATATGTTGTAACATCTTCTGTGTGGTGGAACCGGGAGACAGTGTCGAACTTCAAGTTAGAATTTCTGGATTGCGTTTGGTATATGACGGTGATGTGGTAGAGTCAACATTACTCATTCAAAGATGAATTCATATGCTATGAATTTTAGTTTTATATCATTTATAATTGAAGCATTCTCGTTTCACTTATTATGATTTCACTTTATTATGGTCTCATTTAAGTTTTGGATTTAGCTTTATTTGCTGCTTTTCTATCATATGACGGTAAGGTTCTTCAATTCAGTCCCCAAAAGGTAGACTATCATATCAAGAAGTGTTTATCAGTTGTCTTGGAATGCCTTCCAGGTGATTGAAGAAAGTCTAATGATAGTAATGTTTATTTGTCATGAAAATAAAATGATATTCTCAGATAATCAACAAAAAAGTACAAGCACTTCCTTGCATTTTTCTTGAAATGGATATAAAACTATGCAACCATTTTGTCATTGTTAAAAAAACATTGCTTCTCGTGTACAATGACAGCTTTTGAACAACAAGCGACCTACGCATCTTGTAGTTGTAGCATATCTGCAAACTGGACTGATAATCTGATTTTTCGGCAGAAAAAGCTCTGTTATATATTAAAGTGAATTCGAAAATCTGAACTTGTGTTGTTAGATATATGCAAGCGAGCTCCTATCGTGATCAGGCTGGGGCCGGCCCCGTGTAGGAGTAGGCGGTCTTTGATTATTTAGCTCCTACATACATCAATCATGGTCATATTACAATCACAGCAGACTAAGTATCGTTAGCAAAGGTTAAAATGGGCCGAGCAGGTTTTCCTACCAGCTTTTTTTTGTTTATTTTCAAAATTTTCTTATAGATTTAAAAGTGCTAATTATGATTACCTGCATCCAGTGGCGTTCTTCGACATATTCTGGAGATGTTTCTGGTTCAAGAGGTGGGGGCAACGGGTGAATAAGTTTTGGAACAACTACTAATCCTCTTCCAATTACTAGTATAGCTCCGGCATTGTTGGCAGTTCCTGTACACAATTAGCCCATTTCAAAAAGTCATCTGGCCACAAACAACCGAAGAAGTTTAAAGAAGCCAAGAGCTAATAGTTACCACAATAGTTTGTTGCTGAGAAAAGGGTAATCAACTGCCCTTGAGCAAATCTCTCAAATCCATCCATTACGCATTCGTGTGCTCTAATAATCAGCTGAAGTTTGTTTCTTTTACAGAAGTCTGTAACCCTGTCAGGCTGCATGTAATTACAATTCATTATGGTGTATTAAAGGTGTGAGTCAGAATAGGCGAGTAGGATAGTCAAAACGGGTATTTTTTTAATACATGTCAAAATGGGTCGGGTTGACCCACCAACGTTGTCATTTCTTACTTTATGAGAAAACCTAACCATAGTTTGTTTGATTTTGATATACTTATTGGGCTTTTACTAGTATTGACCAAAACTTATATTAGCCAAAACTTACCATAGCCGTAGTTCTTGCTTATATACGTTTTGGGTTTTGTTGCAAGGGTTGCTTCATTCCTTGAAGATAGACTTCATGAAGTGTTCACATTTTATATTGAATGAAGCTTACATGAATACATATTTTCATTGGGAAAGTAAAATTAACAATAAGTCACCTAATACGAAAAGATGCATACATACCCCGAAAGTAACAAGACCAGGCCCCCTTGCATTTGGTCTCAAACCTTCCACGCTATCGTTTTCTGTGGGGTCAGACCTACAAGTAAAAATGTACCAAGAAAGTGATGTAATCCATATTAAGTAAATATATTCACGGAAGAGTGAGAGCATGGCTAACGTGTGAGAACATACACAAACTTGAAAATGACCGTAACTTTCGATTAAAATAAATTATGTTTTTTTACTGAGTGTACTTCTTTCTTGCTAAAAAAAACTAGCAACAAAATTCAAAACTTATATAAGCAAGAACTTACCAAAGCAAGTCCATCAAGACAACAGATCCAGCATCCATGTTTATTGGTCTCTCTATTTTCTCTATCTGTTCAACTGAATGAATCGATCTTCCTATGCCACCATGCATACATATTATCTTCTGCTCAATAAGTGCAGCGAGTGGAAGATGGTTGAACAACTGATTGAACCGCTGCCATGCCCAAATTCCATCATTCTCTCCCTACACATCATTAAAAAAAACCATAATCAGATTCTAAAAATATAGAAATTCATTGCCAGTACTCCAATGTTTCCATACATACCATTCTCTCTATGCATTCAAGACGAAAACCAAAGAGTGCATTTACGTCAGCAGCCTCGTGATTCCCACGTATTAAGTGAATACTTTCTGGATAGTTAATCTGAAAATAGGGAAAAAAAATAATAATAAAATAAAATAAAAAATAGAATCAGTCTTGAAATAGATAAGTGGGAATATAAGGTTAAAAGCTTGCCTTAAGAGCAAGGAGCAAAGTGATCGTCTCCAAGCTATGTTGTCCTCTATCAACATAATCTCCAAGGAATAAGTAGTCAATATATCTGAAAATAGATAAGAACGGTTATAAAGGGTACAATAAACGGTAAAGAATATGCAAATAACCCAAAAGACGAGCTAAGAAAATTCAAAACCTCAATTTCCAAGATTTTTGCTCTTTTTTTCGAATTCCTTAATTTTTTTAGTACAAAATTTGCTTAAAATCTAGGTTTCTGCATGCTACACACTTTAGATATTAATTAAATTATTGGCTTACGTTATGTCTCCAGCACTGGAAGGGAATCCATATTCATCAAATAAGCGCATGAGATCAGTGAACTGTCCATGTAGATCACCAAACACTTTTATTGGAGCTTTTAGTTGAAGAACTGTAGTCTCACTAATAAATATCTGCTCAGCAGCATAACAAAGCTCTCCCACTTCATAGGCGTCGAGAAAGAACCTCCTGTCAGCAGGCGGTATCCAGTTCCGAGGCTTAAGCAAAGTAGCAAGCACCTGAAAAAAAGACTCATAATAATCTATACTTTGCATACTACTATCCTATTTTTACCAGTTAATTTATGCTTGGGTACGGTTAATTTATGTTGTGTTTCATTTGCTATCAATGTGACAATATTGTTTGACTTTTTTAAATAGACGAAAAAGTATTTGTGGTTAAAACCAACCCAATCCGATCCGTCGTGTTTCAGCCTGTACCAAGAACTGGTCTATTTCAACCCAATCCCATTTTTATCCGTGACCGATCCACTTGACCCTATCATCTTGCCACCTTTAATATCAGGAAAAGAGCTGCACAACTTCCTAAATGTTACCTTTTTATGCAAGCCTTGAGGTGACTTTTGCCTCATGTATCGTTTTGCAGGACATGATGACATGTCATTTGAAAAAGGCATCATACGTCTACTCTCATTTTCAAAATGATCCAATGATAGCTGCCTTACCAACCCACCAAGGTTTCCTACAGCTTCTCTAGCAATCACGACCTGCAGCATATATATATCAAGTTCGTTAACTATATATAAGAGCAAAATCCACAACATACAGATTATTGAAGATGGCACTTACAGCTCTAGGGTGAAGTTGAACATCTCGGGGTGTATCAGTACCCTCTGAAGTAGTCCCAGCAGCATGTGAATTCACATTTGGACCCATCATTTCGTTGGGAGTTGCAATATGCGATTGTGCAGCTTGCCACACACAATGAGCAGCATCAACTTCTTTTTCCACACTGCAAATACAAATACGTGTTTCTTTATTGAATTTACAACGTGTAAAGGTTGTAAGCGTGGCGGATCCAGGATTTTCAACCAGGGTATGCAATACCTTAACCAAAGAATTGGTATGTTTTCCTAATGCTATTAAATAGTACAATATTTTACTAGTACCCTATATTTTAATGTATGCACGCGCATACCCTGGATTCCATGTAAGTCCGCCCATGATGGTACGACCCAAAGAGAATATGAGCATTACCTTGTGCCGGTGGATAATGGACTTTCAGATCCGTCATCATTAGATATAGGATCAAACAGGCATAAATTGTGCGTCCTAGGAGTTGTTATGTTTGAACCCTTTTCAGTTGTATTATTGGCATCTGAATGGAACGGGGAATTTTCTGCTACAACAAAATCATCTAACAAAAGATCTGCAGCACATGAAATAAATAGAATTATCCAAGAATCCTTTGCTTTGCAAGGTTAAAATGTAAAAGAGGGAAGACTTACCTCCCCTAAGACCACCATATACATAAACACAAGAACCAACTGATGACGTGGCATGCCGACACCGGCGCATGAGCTCCAAAGACGGATCTTCAGTTTGCTCATTGCTACTGTGTGAAGAAGTCACCAAACCATGTCTATCTAACCAAACTCCAGCAGCCGTGTCCAGCACTAATATGTAATCACATTGCAAATATCATACTTTCTTCAGTGAATTAATTGAAAAATAAATCTGCATGCAACTAACCTGCGACAGCTGCTTCACCATCAATCACACGCCCTCCCCTAATTAAGAGCACCTCCTGTGACATGCAATCTAGCGCCAACAAATACCTATCACAAGCCAAATAGTTTCAAATTAACGACAATACTGAATAAATAACAATATTAGAATTGTAAAATCTTCATTTTTGTCTTTAAACTGCAAAAGGAAGTATTCAATTGAAGGATTATGAACTAATACTTACCGCAGCATGTTGGTATCTTGATGATGGTGAAACACCAGGTGCAAGAGTCCATTCCCATTGTTTATTTTTATGCATAGCGTATGCATCATCTAAAGGCTGTATATCATGCACATATACACACTACAACAATTGGATGGACGGGCGAGGAGACTTTCGCCGGGGACACAAAGTCCCCGGCGAAAGCCACTAAACGACAAAATTGAATCTGACGTGGCACATGAATTCGCTGACTTGTTGTGGAAATTTCAACGTACACTTTCCGCGGGGACATGTCCCCAGCAAAAGTTAACTGGATTTTGACCGGTTAGTCAAAATTCAACGCAATCTTTCTCCGGGGACGAGTCCCCGCAGAAAGTGTATTTTACGTTCACCAAAGTTTGACCAAAAAGTCCAAAGCTTGCTAATTGTACGCGGGAAAATTCCCGCCAAACCCTTCCCCGGGGACATGTCCCCGGCAAAAATTAAATTTTAAAAAAATACACTTTATTGCGACTATTAATACATAACTAAAACTCCGATGCTTGGAATAACATAAATAACCCAATCGTCAATATATCTCTTTACTCGAGTTCTTGATACCAAACACTATTATATTGTAACATATCTGAACATATAATAAAAAGTTGATCAAATATTTAAACAAGTTACTACCTTGAGCATAGAGTTGTCATTGATGTCTAGTTATTTTTCCAACAGGCAACTTAAAAAAATCCATTATGATCAAACAATGTTGTTTAAGAGTTTGAATTTTTCAAGTGTTTTTGTGATGATCATATGAAATGAACTGTTTTTGAATGAAGAATATGAAGCATCGGTGACAACGGCTAGTGTGTGTTTTCTTGGTGTAATAAGTATGTGAGAGATACGAGTTATGGCGGGTTTTTTATAGTAATTGATGTGATTTTTTTGTAAGCACGCTAAGAAATTTACTTCTTTTTAAACTTACTATTTTTCGTTACTTTTTTTAGTAATGTGTAGTGGTGCAAGTTTGTATGTTAGAGTTGAGTTTTGGTAACATAAATTGACGAAAAGTATGGATCGTAAATTGAGATTGTTAATGTGTGATGGGATATGATGTATACCATAGCACCTATACTCGGTCATTTAACATGATACGTATACCATAGCACCTATACTCGGCCCTTTAACATGATACGTATACCATAGCACCTATACTCGGTCGTTTAACATGATACGTATACCATAACACCTATACTCGGCCCTTTAACATGATACGTATACCATAGCACCTATACTCGGCCCTTTAACATGATACGTATACCATAGCACCTATACTCGGTCGTTTAAAATGATACGTATACCATAGCACCTATACTCGGCCCTTTAACATGATACGTATACCATAGCACCTATACTCGGCCCTTTAACATGATACGTATACCATAGCACCTATACTCGGTCGTTTAACATTATACGTATACCATAGCACCTATACTCGGCCGTTTAACATGATACATATACCATAGCACCCATACTCGGCCCTTTAACATGATACGTATACAATAGCACCTATACTCGGTCATTTAACATGATACGTATACCATAGCACCTATACTCGGTCGTTTAACATGATACGTATACCATAGCACCTATACTCGGTCGTTTAACATGATACGTATACCATAGCACCTATACTCGGTCGTTTAACATGATACGTATACCATAGCACCTATACTCGGTCGTTTAACATGATCGTATACCATAGCACCTATACTCGGCCCTTTAACATGATACGATACCAAAGCACCTATACTCGGCCCTTTAACATGATCGTATACCATAGCACCTATACTCGGTCGTTTAACATGATACGTATAGCACCTATACTCGGTCATTTAACATGATACGTATACCATAGCACCTATACTCGGTCGTTTAACATGATACGTATACCATAGCACCTATACTCGGTCGTTTAACATGATACGTATACCATAGCACCTATACTCGGCCCTTTAACATGATACGTATACCATAGCACCTATACTCGGCCGTTTAACATGATACGTATACCATAGCACCTATACTCGGCCGTTTAACATGATACGTATACCATAGCACCTATACTCGGCCCTTTAACATGATACGTATACCATAGCACCTATACTCGGCCGTTTAACATGATACGTATACCATAGCACCTATACTCGGTCGTTTAACATGATACGTATACAATAGCACCTATACTGGGTCGTTTAACATGATACGTATACCATAGCACCTATACGTATAAAGAGTTTTTTGAAAAAGAAAATTGAATAATTAAATCTTTTCCCAAGGACATGTCCTCGCTGAAGGTTTTGACAAAACTTTTCATTTTCCCTCCTTTCGTTTACTTTATCCCGCCATTTCGTTTACCGGGGACTTGTCCCTGCCAAAAGTCTTGCTAGAAGACAAACAAAACTTTCTCCGGGGACTTGTCCCCGGGAAAAGTTGAACGTAAAAAACACCTCAATTATTAACGTATCTGTTATCACTTTGAGATAAAAAAAATATACCCACCAACACTTCTCTCAGCTGCGGCTTGCAATACCACCACAACACTCCTCAGCTGCGGCTTGCAATACCACCACAAGACCACCACTTCTCGTCATCTCTATGTCTCGTTTTATTGGTATGACAAATCGTAAAACTCGTTTTGTTGCTCTTTTATTTAAAACCATATAGTGAATCGTTAATATAGTTTCGTGGAATTAGAAATCGGATATCTTGGTTTTCTTTGGTCACGGATTATCTTGGTTTTGCTTAAAACTCGTTTTGTTGCTCTTTTAGGCTTAATTATTTACTTACCTTTTGGGGTCACGGATTATCTTGGTTTTTGCTTATTTTGCTTGTTAAATCTATAAGCATTCATGCTTCAGTGATGTTAGACTCGATTAGAGGGTGTTTGTTTGTTTTTGGTCGACACCCGTAATGGTTGTCGGTTATTGCTTCGTTGTAATAGTGAACACTGGGATGGTGTTTTGTTAGTCGCGACAATAATAAAACTGATTAGTGGGTTGGTTGTCTTAATATTAGTACAAATAGAATATGTGATATATTGTAAAGTTTTTGTGGATGAAAGGTTGGTTGTCTTAATATTAGTACAAATAGAATGTGTGATATATTGTAAAGTTTCTGTGGATGAAAGTGCCGTTGGACCGATATTGGAGATGCAATGGTGTGGTTTACCGATACAGGTTCCATTAACTTTGCTATAGTTTTAATATCTCTGTTTTTTCGCTGGTATTGTACCAGGATGATTCACAAAGTGGCCTGTAAAATGATGTTTCGTGTGTGATTATGTCTCTCTATCAGGTTTGACTTACCTACTATATGTTATTCTGCCACTAAGGCTGAATATAGTTTTAATATGTGCTTTGCTTTTATACTTGTAGGAATATAGTGTCTACCGCGACCACAGCCGATACCAAAAGGTAAGATATGTCGTTGCGTATTTTAAATAGTTTAGGGTTTTAGGTAATGAGAACTATCCAAGCATCGGGTATCAAAAAGACCCTTTAAACCATTAGGGTTGAATTGGCCATTTTAACAATTATTGTAGGAGAGTATGATGGTGGATTTTGGGACCTAAACCAAGATCTTGGCAGGGTGTTGGGGTCCACCCCCTTTCATGTGTAATAGCACTTTAACTAGGTTAATGAGATCATGTTGTTTATTTTGCTTGTGATACAAAAGATTTGATCATGTTTGCTTACGACTTTTTGAACAATGTGTTTAGGGTTGAGGGTTGGTGAAAACATGAGAATGGTGTTAGTGTGTCTAGTTAAAGTGCTATTACACCATTTCCCGACAACATTTCATTCTGTTTCTTACAATGATCTTCCAAAAAACTCACCAAATTCTCTCTTATATTATCAAACAACAAAAATGAAGTTAGCGGCGGTGACATGTGGCTTCTCCGATGGTTTACGGCGAGGAGGTACACGGTTTCTTGGTCCACAAGATACAGGAAAGTGTACAACCCATTTCTTGTTACGGTTTGTTATGGTTACGTGATGATGAGGTTGAATCTTGAAGGGTAGAAAGGTGGTGCAAAGGGTTTAGCTTGGTTTGAGAGTGTTTTTATTGTGTGTTTTAGTGTGTGTTTTTGGTGAGAAACTCCATGAGTTTGTGTGAGAGAGAGGTCGAGATGATAAGAAAAGGTATGAAATGGTGTGTAATGATAGAGATATAATGGTGGCGAGAGATATGAAAGGGTTTGTGAGGGTGCCTCATTAACTCCACTTCACTCGCCATCACTATCATTACAAACCCTTTCATCTATCTTCTTATAATCTCCGACCCCCTCTCTCTCACACACATGGAGTTTCTCACCAAAACACACACACGTAGTTATGAACTCTCAAGCGGGGCTAAACCATTTTGCACCACCTTTCTACCCTTCAAGATTCAACCTCATCATCGGTATCCATAACAAACCGTAACAAGAAATGGGTCACACTTTCTCGTATCTCATGGACCAAGAAACCGTTACCTCCTCGCCAGTAAACCATCGAGAAGCCACGTGTCACCGCCGCTAAGTTAATTTTGTTGTTTGATAATATAAGAGAGAATTTGGTGAGTTTTTTGGAAGATCATTGTAAGAAACAGAATGAAATTTTGTCGGGAAATGGTGTAATAGCACTTTAACTAGACACACTAACACCATTCTCATATTTTCACCAACCCTCAACCCTAGACACATTGTTCAAAAAGTCAAGATTTAAACATGATCAAATCTTTTGTATCACAAGCAAAATAAACAACATGATCTCATTAACCTAGTTAAAGTGCTATTATACATGAAAGGGGGTGGACCCCCAACACCCTGCCAAGATCTTGGTTTAGGTCCCAAAATCCACCATCATACTCTTCTACAATAATTGTTAAAATGACCAATTCAAACCTAATGGTTTAAAGGGTCTTTTTGATACCCGATGCTTGGATAGTTCTCATTACCTAAAACCCTAAACTATTTAAAATACGCAGTTAAGCTTTGGACAAACCGAAGAAGCGAGAAGATATCGAAGTCAATCGACAAAACCACTGGCGAACACGAGTTCCAAATTTTATGTGTTAGGATATGTTTGTAGAGAATAACATGGTTAGGATTCCGCTAAATGGATTATACGTATAGTTTTGGACCATTTGCGTATAGGTAGCTTATGTATAGTTTTGGACCATTGGCGATTTTGGAAACAAATTTTATGTTATCGATTGTGTTGTAGCAATTTGGACCATTTGGTTATATATGATATTATGTTTAGCGATTTGTGTTGTTGTAGCATAAAATAGGTTGAAAACAAGTTGTTACATTGTAGATTTTTAGGAAAAAATTGAATTACCCATTTTGCGACAATTTTACGCAAAATGGGTCAGCTTTCACAGGGACATGTCCCCGAGAAAGTGTCATAGATAATATTAGTTTTAATTTTCCCGAGGACATGTCCCGCCGAAGGAGTTAAAGATAAACTTTAGTTACCATTTTCCCGGGGACATCCACGGCAAAACAAAGTGCCACGTCGGACATGTTTGACCGGTGACAATTTGTTGTGGGACCCACACGTCCCGGTAAAGGTTGTAAATAGTCCCGGTAAAAGCCCGAGAAGGTATTGGGGGGACTTTCGGCGAGGACATGTCCCGGGAATGGTATTACAGGGGACATGTCACGGCAAAGCTCTCGAAAATTCGCTGCGGCGGCGAATGTTGTAGTGACAATCAATATTCGATCCGCAAACGAAAGGCTATAAATGCATATATACAAGGGTATTAATTGTGTGTGTTGAGTAAGACATGCAGCAGAACCAAAAAACAAATAAATTAAATCTTATTCCTGCTGATTTATATGCATACCACGCCTGAGGTGTCTCTTCCACCACAAAGCAAAAACACACCATCCGAGCGTGCACTAGCTGTAGCATACCTATATACAAGTAAATGCATTTAACTCTACAATACTGATTAAGATAAAAATGTGACATCTTCAATTCCAAATTGTGACGTAAATACCCCTGTGAATTTAAAAAATGTACTCACAAAGAAAATGCATACTTACATTCTAGCTGAAGGTTTGTCACCCCCCGTATCTAGCTTCAGCCACACATACGGTTTTTGAGCAGTGTCCAATGCCCAGACATCTGAAAGCACTTTCTTTCCTAGAGAAAATATATGCTATTTTATTTCTATGAAGAAAATGGAAAATATGGTGTGCATGTTACTTTCGAGCAAAATAAAGAGCATTATTGCAAGAATATGGAGTTATCATTTGGAGTCTCGAGTTACTAAGATTCAAGTTGTAGGATAGATATGTCCATCACTTATCGTCATTGCCACTAAAAGTAACAAGATATCGTTGTGAGACTAAGTCCATGACATGACCATAACGAGGTCCAGGACCCTGCCCTTGAACAACAACTCTGCACTCGTGTAAAATAAGATGTCATATCAATATCTTATCAATGAGAAAAAGCATCTTAAACATTATCAGTGGGAGCGGAGGTGCTTACCGGTGCCATTTATATTTGTCGTTAGTCAAGTCAAGCACATAAAGTTCATCAGTCGAATGGCCAGCTGGACCTATGCCATGTTGGTGAATTTCTGAGTTTGGATGTGGCCTAAAGGCGTGTTACCAGAATTCAGAGTAATACTAGTTGGAGTGCTAGTCCAACTCGTCTAATATTTATCCTAATATGGAGTAGTCCTCATTGGTTTAGGATAGGTTTTAATGTAATCCTAGTTATAGTATAACGCGTCTATGTTAGTCTATATATACCACGAGGGGTAGGGAATTACATTGTACCGAATTGAAGTTTTTGAGTAAGATTTCTTCAATAAAATATTGCGTGTTACCTCGCAATTATACTTTTCTTTTAGTGTGCAACGTGTACTGGTCCTGTAACCTGTGTTGTGCATCTGTGTGTGTACCTCTGATTACCACAATTGGTATCAAGAGCTTCGAAGTGTTATTGGTGATTTGTAACTGCGACTTAAGGGTTACATAAAACCAAAATCGATCCAAGAAACTAGCCTGTGCCTCAGAGGTTAGTCGTCACTGATCAGGTTGAAGAGCTTTGTTGGTGCTTTGTTGCTGTGTTGAAGGGTTACAAACACCAAACAATCGTTGTTCCTAACCCGTGATCCTACGGTTAGATGTGAAGAGTTGGTGACCGAGTATCAAAAATTTAGGGTTACGAAATAATAATCGACTCAAACACGTGAACAAGATGGTTGGTCGTGGTGAAGTCCAATACTTATTTGCGACCCAATAATTATTTTCACCCAATTTTATTTTCTTTTGTAAACTAATCGAGC
>CM040243.1:86894938-86973634 GCA_022545495.1 Chrysanthemum lavandulifolium | reverse complement strand
TAAAGACTTGGGAAATCTAAAATACTTTCTTGGCATTGAGGTTCTAAAAGCTGGGAATGACATTTGTCTCTCCCAAAGAAAATATTGTCTTGAACTCCTCAAAGAATTTGGTCTCCTTGGGTGCAAACCATGTCCACTCCTATGGAACCCAACTCGGTCCTTCCATACATTCCAACTGCGATGACCCTTGCTTGTTAACATCATTGGTTATCGAAGTTACTTGGGAAACTTATCTATCTCACCCATACTAGACCGACATCTCATACTCGGTTCATTGTCTCGCACAATATATGCATTCTCCTTTAAAGTCTCATCCGGAATGTGCCCTCAATGTTCGAGATATCTAAAAGGAGCTCGAGGAAAGGTCTAAGGTACAATTTCAAGAACTCGAAAATCATCTTGAAGGATATAGTGATCTTGATTGGGCCAAATGCAAGAAAACCGGAAAATCATCACGAGTTATTGTGTTTTCTTTAATAATTGTTTAATCTCATGGAAAAGTAAAAACAAAACACTCTTTCAAAATCTTCCACGAGGCGAATATAGATCTATGTCTCTGCTGCTGTGAAATCATTTGGATTCAAAAATCCTAAAAGACCTAAAGTTGACATCAATCTTCCTGTTGATCTTTTTGTGATAACAAATCGCTTTACAACTTCTTGTCAACCTGCATTTTCCATGAAAGATCAAAACACTTTGAAATTGATGTTCACTTCATCGGGAAAAAATTGCTAGAGGTGTTATAAATGCTAAAAGATTGGCTCTTCAAACCAAAGCTGCAGACATACTACAAAGAACCTCCACATCTATCGGCATAAATTTTTGTGTGAAAAATTGATATTGTTTGACATGTTTGCTCATCGAGATTAAGGGGAATGTTAAATTTTGGGTTGGTAATCTGTGGCAAACATATCATTCTATCAATTGCTAATGGCTTTCTAGTTGTGGCTTATTGCGAGATTTATTACTGGGGTTTAACACGGACAAAGGTTAAAGATTTAAAGTTCCAAGAATCTCATTCTGCTGAAGCCTTTCTTCGTTTCTCTTGATGAGTCACTACTAGCCGTTAGAGGGTCTTAGTGAAACTTAATCTCTATTTAATAAGTCCCTTATCTAGGGTTACACACACTGAGTGTGCGTCTTTGTATCACTCTCTTCTATTCTTTCTCGATCATTTCTTGATCTTGTCTTGTCTTCTGATTACATGATTATTGTCTCATTGACATTAATCTAACCTTGTAACATTTGGATACTATTGTAAACTTAATCTAAGCTGACTATTGCAGCTTAGATCTGAATAAAGATTATATTGTTCATCTTGGTTGCCTATACCTTCGTACAAGAACCATGAACACTCAATTATTGATCCATTATTGTTGTCAATAGATATTCATCAAACACCGGGTGGGCATTCCGTTTGAACGCCCCACAATAACAGCTTATAAACGCTTATTAATACCAAGCAAATTAACACGAGATTTTTGTTAAAATAACTTACATAACTTACTACAACTGTAAACCTTCATAATAAGAGATAACATTTAGATTTAAGATACCATGGGGAAAGAATCGTAACATCTTGGATGGGGAAGGATCATACGCCTTCATCATAATGGAAACAGAGAGAGTGTGGGCTTCCTAACATTTCTCTAAAATTAATCCTGAATCTACCACGTCATCCTCGTGTACCAAACACAACCCACAACTCGTAAAATGATCAAGCCGAAGTACCACAGTGTCACCTGCTTCCACCATAACTGTTTTATCATTAAGTGGATAAAACATGACCTGCAGGGTAGTATATGTAGTTATATGATCTATAGTCTCTATACAATGACTTTTTTCTTTCGTTTTATTGTGTATTGTTGAAAAAGGCCAATAGTTTGTGGTTGCACATAAGATGAGAGTCATGAGACCACATATTTTGATATCAAATCGGATAGGTGCCTCAAAAGATAAAACATTATTTCCGTTTCGATAAGTACACCACTGAGGTAACTCCTTCCCTGAGAGACCGATGAATAATCCTTTAGTATTCGACTAGTTATAATACCCGTGCACGCACGGGGTTTTTTCTATTTTTTAACGTGTCGTACATGGTTACACTTCATGAATTAAAATATGAAATCTTATGTGTATATGTTTTTGTTTAATTTACTGTTTTTAGATAATGATATTGTGGTTCTATGTAGTGCGGTTCAACTCAGTGATGTCTTTATTTTTAATTACACGTCTACGTTAGAATTTTCAGACAATATTAGTATATAAAGTTGTAAATGGTTTGTACATGAAACATAACAAACACCACAAAAGCATGAGGATGAACTATCTCGCCAGTCAACAAAGAGATGTGGAAGACACATGCATCAATGACTACACCCTCAAAAAACTTTCCAAAACCCATTTATACTCACCCACCCACCCCAGTGGTAACCAGATATGACAAGTATAAGTAACCCGCACCACTCGAACCAGTATTTAGAGCAACTGACAAACTGCACGTATTGGGGCCAAGACTTAGCACTATAATTAGTGACTTTGCAAACGAAATATAGATATATATCTCTGTAAAGGGTAAACTATTAACCCTTATAGCTATTCAACTAAAAAGATCTATAACAAAAATCCCATAATATATTAAAACCAAAAACAACAATCAACCACAGTATGGATGTTAAGCCTTTATTAAAACCAAAGAGAATAGCTCACATTGAAAACTAAGGATAAATGGTATTGCCAAAGATTTGATTATTGTGTTTTCTAAATCTAAATGTCCATTGATCTGTTGTATTTCTGACCAAAGTCTTAATATAAGCTCATGAATTCTAACATATGATGTTTGCGCCATTTGCATCAAAGAACGCGAGAGCTTTTGCCTGCAATGAGATTATCTTAGATTATTAAAATATTGCTTTGTATATCTTATAGAAATGGCAGCTACACATTAACGACTGAATGGATACCATAAATTAAAATGACTTTATACTTGCAACTTGCGCCTTGAAGTGGCTCATTACATAAAGAATGGCATTTCTCAACTCCATTCTATTGAAAAATTGGTTTGTGTTTCAAACATGAGATTTAAATAAACCCACAAGGTCAAAACACATGAACATTAAAATAAACACATGGTGAGCAGCAGTCAAAGAACATGAAACATTTGGGATAAGAGGATAACTCGATACCTGCTAATTAGATGGAAACTCAGACTTTATATTGCAGCTAATTGATAAGAGAATAACTTAATACCATCAATGGAACTTGTTGATGCCTTTGAACATGCTCGGTAAAACTTCACCTTCGCTTAGCTCTGTCGGACCCATTCTTAACACCAAAATGAACTAAAGGAAGTTTGAATGTTGAAGATGGTTAGAGTTAGATGAGAGGCAAACCGGTGCTATAAAGTGTGACTTGATTCCTAATTTAGAGATCTATCAGACCTTTGAACATGCTCGAGTAAAGACTTCATCCGATTTCATACTTTAGTATATAGAGAGGTCCAACAAACACCTAGCTGTGAAAGAAAAAAAAGATCCAATGACAGTCGAAAAAATTATGAAATTTGCACCTTATTTATATCAAGTATAAGTGAATAACAGGAAGGTTCAAAATTTAGTAATTCCTAACTTGTTGAAAGCATCCATGGAAGATCAAATGCCATGTTACCTAAAAAATTCACCCGATTGAGCCAAGAAACATAATTAAAACTTCAGCCAAGCACTAATCCAGTTGTTTCAGTCTAACGGATGACAAAAAAATATAGTATCTAATAAAAATAATGAGTTACAGTACTCAAAGAAGTGGATTTTTCAGTTCGCAAATAGAAATCTTTAACCTAGAATGACAAGTAACCTTTTTAAAAATGTAAATTGCCATATCTGCATGAAACAGTGGCTCTTGGTAACAAAGAATGTTCCAATGTTCCCACATTCAAAAGAAAAACTGAAACTATTCATAAAGTCAACAAATCAACATATTTCTGATCTTTTTCACAACTTTTTAGGAAGTGTAGTGTACAAATTCTAGTCTACAACCATAATATCATACCACAAGGAAGCTGGGAACAAACAGTAATCTATCTTTATCTCTCTAAAAAGACAGAAAAAAAAGAAATAAAAAGTCCACCTTATCTTTCCCATTTGGTATGTACCGCAACATTTGTCAAAAACCAAGCACGCGTTAATAAAAAAGTAATCTATCATTGGTCGCATTTTGATTTTGATTTTGATTTCTCCTCCACGAATACCCATATCCTTCACCTCTTCCATAATAACCGCCAGCTCAAGACCGCCCTCCACCATGTTAGGGCACATGCCCACCCCTACCACCTCCTCTGTACCTAGAAAATTTCAAAAAAGGAATTCCTAAAACTACCCATTTTAACCTAAAAAACAGTCCCAAACACCCTCTATTAACTAAATGATTCTCAATAAAAAACAATCCTAAGCACCCCTATATTCAGTGGTGAAAATAGTCCTAAACACAAACACTACTAAATTCTGCAGTGAAGAACATCCCCATGTGGCCATGTGCATTTTGACCTAAGGAAAAGAACATGTGTTGACCCATTCCTAACTCAGTTAGGTTATGATGATAAAAGCTAATGACTTGAACAATAATAGCAGAACACAACACAAACACATGCATACTAATATAAATAACCGCATCCGCCATCAGCACAACTCTAAAGCAAACCTATTTGCTATTGGCATTAAAAAAAATCAATCCTTTATTATCAACACTATAATTAGATAATTTAACGCAAAACGCAATCCCATACACCCTTTTAACTACAAACTCTACCATTAATTTAATCACAAACATGAAAGAATACATTACTTGAATAAACCACACAGGGAGCCGCAACCATAAAAAAAATCATATCTCTATTAAAAATATTGAAAAAATAAATTAACCGCATGATATTCATAAACCAACCATAAAAAATAAAATTGTTCTAAAATTAAACAATAAAGAATTCTCGAAATGACATCTTGTTTCTTTAGTCTATGTCAGCAATTATGCTTTATATGCAACAATAGAGGCACATTGCATCTCTAATAAGCATGTCGCAATACCTGTATAAACTTTGCATACTCATTCTGTTCCTATAGTGGTTCTCGTCATTGTCTCATGGCAACTTGACTGAACATGGTTTTGCAAGATGATTAACCACATTTCAACTACATATATAAATTGAGGTTTATGGTTTGGGTAGAATTTTGCTTCTTGTTGCCCGCGTTGATTCCAAAGTAGTTGTACTTGTTTTTTTTTACCATTTATACTTCGTTATAGATGGCTGCTTAAAATCCCATAATGGTGATAAATTCTCTTTGGACTTCTCCTTATTACGATGGCCTTCTTGACCTGTGCCATAGTAATAGGTTGGTTTGAGTATGTTCTAACTCTAACGGGTCAAATAGGCTTCATTTAGAATGTGGTACTTGATGTCCAGCTAAGTTATTTTATTTATGATATTAGGCAATCTCACGCTTTTTAAGGCAAAACAAACCTTTATAAACAATTTCAGTAAGCAAATCCTGAACAACCCCTTTAGTAGAAGCAATTTCAATAAGCGATCCCAAATAGTCCCTAAGTTGATTTAGTAGCTAAATCTGTTGACTGAGTCATATCACAAACTTATACGATGGATTATGTTAAGGGCATAAGTTGTATCTAAATTACTTACCTTCTTTCTTCTTGTTAAATGGACATGACAAAAATTTCCACTTCTTAGTGGCCTCATGCTTTCAAATTCACCAAGTGTCCGCCTCTTTTTCAGCCTTTTAACCGGGACTTCTTTATTGGACTGTTTGGGATTGCTTATTAAAACTACTTATAAGGAGTTAATAAGCAATCCAAACAATCCCTTTAAAGCATTTCCATTAAGCAATCCAAAACAACCCTTTATGAACAATTTCAGTAAGCAGATCCTGAACATCACCTTTATAAGAAGCAATTTGAGTAAGCATTCCCAAACAGTCTATTCCTACAGTTTTGATAAAAGAATTCCTAAAACACTCCCTAACTTGATTTATTAGCTAAATCTTTGGACTCAGTCATATCACAAACTTACACATGGATTGGTTTAGTCGTTACATTAAAACGGGTCAGACTCGTTATTATGCATAAATATGTTTGTTGGGTCTTTGTATTCTTATGGGTCAGGTTGCATACATTGTTAGGTTCAATTCCAAGATATTGTTAAATATATCTGAATGTAATAGATTGGTTTGCTTGTAATGGTGTTATAAAGTTGCATCAAATGGGATTGCTTATTTAGACTTCTTATAGGACTGTTTGGGATTGCTTATTAAAACTATTTATAAGGAGTTAAATAAGCAATCCCAAACAACCCCTTTAAAGCATTTCCATTAAGTAATTCAAAACAATTCTAGGCACAAGTTGCAACCAATAATTGAACACATGAACTTTCAGTTGTAACACATGACAGCAATTCAGTTGAAAAGAAGTAACACATGTGTCATATTGTCATGTTAATGTAGATTAGAACCAGAGAACACGATACTTGGTGAATGAGTAAACTCTCAATTAATAACATCGAAAAACAAAAGGATCATATTGACAAAACTACATAAATAGTACCGACATTGGCATATGGCTCTACGACAACTTTTATAGCCTACCCTCAATCAAGATGTCACCAACAAAGTGGTGGTCATGTTGGAAACCAAACAATTCATTTTTCGGGTAATTTCTAGTGGCGGTTAAACAGTACACAGCCTCCTATGTCAAAATCTATAGCAACTAATCAAAGAAAGTTCCATAAACATCATACCAAGTCAAAATTGAGAACCCATACTCAATTTATTCAAACCACCAAAGATAAAAAGTAAAAAACCTAACTGATTATAACACATTCACCATACAATTAACTAAACCAACTAACAAATCAAAGAAACAAAAATTCATAATGGTAGTTCAAGTTTAAGGGTTCCCTCAACGAAGATGAAAAAGAAAACCTGATGAATAAGATGTTTATTACATATAAATCACCCGTCCCAATTTTTTGAAACCATGTGAGATACACTTCAATACTCGGTCTAAGTAATCACCAATACATACGACATCCCTGTGAAAAACATATACATAGAGTAAGTAACTACTAAAATCAATTAAAAAAGCTTAATTCGAATTCATAATCCCAAATTTAACAAACATGTAGGCTCAAATCAATGCATTCAAAACAAAAAATTACTTGTTAATAGAAAACGCATACAGCTAAGCTGTGTCATGTGAATATCGAATTAGTTTACAAAGATTTCATCTTGATGCGTCTTAAACAGTCAATTAAATCACTCTGCCTGCCACTTGTGAATGGCGGATCAGTAATCAACTTTAAAGCTATTTCAAGCCACGAATGCAATGAGGATCTGGGAGTATAGTGTTTCCCTGGTCGTTATGTCTCAAATTATCTGATGGATTATCAAACGTAAAGTGATCGGGAATTTGAGCAGAAAGAGGTTGTGATATGATTATAACTACGAAAAAAGCCAACAAATTACAAACTTAAATGCAAATTAAAAGAATTTAAAAGATAAAACTATTAAATAAACGCTATCACTATATTTAAAATGATGTTTTGTTTTTATTTTTTATAAAGCGAATTTAAAAGCTACGACGACAAACAAAAACGTGAAACTTACACAATATTAACCCTAAAATATGAAAATGATATTTTTACAATCCTAATGATAAAAGAAAATTTTAGGAAAAGAAAACTATTTTTATAACTAATTATCTAATTATTATTAATTAAAAACTATTTTTAACTATTTAATAATAGCCTAAAATACAAGAAATTAGGAAATAAAGCTAGAAAAATAAAATTAAGACTTAGAAAATCTAAAATATCAAAATAGAATTTTCAAAACTATTTTTATATTTTTACGATTATTTTCTATTTTTATGAATTTTACACTATTAAAACTAATTAAATTATTTAAAAATACAAATTTAACTAAGAAAATCTAGAAAAATATTTTTTTGTCTTTTATATTTATCTAAACTTAAGAAAATGAAAAATTATTTTTTGAAACTTTTCTTAATTATTTGTATTTAAAGCTAATTAAAAATGCCTAAAAATCAATTTAAATGCGTAAAAATAGCAAACCAATTTGGAAAAATTTGAAAATTTCAGGAAAACTCTAAAATTATATTAGGAAACTAGGAAAATGGAAAAACATGGGGTTAAGTGGAGGAATATGGCGATGTGCAAGTGCTTATTATTAAGACTCCAAATAAGCTAAAATGGTCCAAATGGGCACCAAACCGAAACAATGACTACTATAAGCTACAACTACCTAAATGCAACAAGAATAAACAAGTTATAACCACAGGATTGCAATCTACAAAGATTTGGAAGATTTGAGCTTTTGGTAAAAGCAGATTTCAAATGGCTATTTTGAGCTTATGCACAAGCTAAAGATAAGTGAAAAGGAAACCAAGAATTGGAACTTGGAGAAGACACGGCCAAGAACCCGCAAACCAAAACACAGACCTAGAGAAGCTCAAATGAGCTTCATGCAAGCCTTGCAAAAACTGCTCAAGCCCTGTGCAGTCTCAGTGCCCTGCACAGGGCACTTAGCAACATTTTGACAAGCTCTTTTGAGCTTATAGAAAAAATTACAAAAATCAACTAAAATGGCCATAAGAAATTAGACCAATAGGGCTTTTTAAAACTACAATTTTCATGGAGATTGACTCAGAAATGAGCCCAAGAAAAATCACCCTATTATGGCTAAAGCGAGTTTTCAAGCTTTGACTTTTGATACGAGCTTGTAAACTTTGACCAAAATGAAACTTGAATCCAATTTTATGACTGATATTGATGTGATATGATGGAACAAACACAATGGAAGCTATGTTTAAGACTTCTAAACACAAATCAAGATTTTGCAAATCCAAATCCACAACAGTTAAGAGTTCAAAGCGATTATGGTGTGATTTTGACTTTCAATGTTTGCAGACCCAAGTTATTGACTCATATGAGCTCAACTGAGCTTAAAAACATAAAACAACAAAAGACAACCACCGATCTAGCCTCTAAAAGCAGTTTAAGTACCAATGCCAAACACACCTTTATTAACTGTTTTGCCAATTTTTATGAGACAACTACTTATCTAGCTAATCATTTTGATCAAATGACTTAAATTAACTTAAATACTACTTAATAAGCAGAATTGAACCAATTTTAATTACAATTGAAGATTATGCAATGAAATTTGAAATTGACTTACAATCGTCACGACCACTATGGCTAGCCATTCTTGAAACCGGAACCTCTAACCTATCTATATCAACCCACTAAACTATAAATCACCCCATTTCCATGCCTGCATCACCATTTACCCTTTCTGCATCAATTTTGCTCCCAGTTTGACTTTCATTGACCAGATTCCAATATTGTTTAAAACTGAACTGTGAGCTTAGAGAAAGCTTTAACAAGCTTGAATGAGCATGCTTAAGCTTAAAAACAAGTTACTAAGAGATTGTACTTAAGATTTAGAAACTGAAAAACTCAACAGTGCACAAAAACATGAAATTATAACATTATCTTGAATTGATGCTTAAAATAAGTTGCAAGATGCTTAAATACTTTTGTTTGATACACATAAACTGGAAATTACACTTAAGAACTATTTAAGACATGTTAAACTTAAAAACGACATACACTTGAAAAAAATAAACTAACTACTCTCCTCTTGTTGCTTCCTCTTGCCTTTTATACACCCAAGCAGTTTCTCTCACCTCTATGAATAGTTCCCAGCAACAAAATTGACCATTGGATGTCTTGGTATCAATCTAGGCCGTTTGAGCATTTTGGCGCCAAAACTGTATTTAACAGTTGGAGGTTGAGTGGGATTGGTAGAAGGCATTTAATACACCCTTGGAGTGTTGTGTTTGGAGGATAGGGTGATGATGGTGGAGTGTTTGCAGAGAGGTAGGGGGGGAATGATGGGAAAATGTTATCTCGTGAGGGAGAGGAAGCGTGTCAAATGAGATTTGACTTGGGATTTAATAATAGAAGGGGTCCAAAGCGGGGTCCAAAAGGGTTGTGGCGGTCAATTGCAATTTTGACAAGTCCAGGGTGTGAAGGGTTTAATAACATAGGGACTTGTTTTGTAATTTACAAATTGTAAGGACCAAACCGCCAATGTCTCAAAGATGTTTGTGGGCTGAAATTGACAAGTGTTAATAGTACAAGGACCAAAGTTGCCATTTTCAATTTTTCCAGGACCATTTTGCCAAATTTCAAAGTTGGAGGACCAAACTTGTAATTTTCTCAAACTTTTATATTTTTCACCAAAGGACTAATTTTGACAAGTTATGATATTAAAAGGACCTTTGGTGATTTTTCTTTGAAATTTTGACTCGGGGACTATTTCGACAATTTTTGAAACTTGGGGATGAAAGCGCCAATTATGCAAACTTTGCTCATTTTTCATCCGATTTTGAACATTTTGCATCCGAAACATATAAAATGCAATTTTGAGATATTTTCGATATTTTGATGCATTTCGAGCATTTTTAAACGCTTTGCGATTCAGATTGATTAAAAATGATGAGTATTTACACACTCATCACATCTAAATCGTTATAAACTTTATCAAAAACAAACACAAAATTGAATAAAAAAAGGAGAAAACTACCTTGGACTCGGTGATGAATTGATTTAAATAAAAACCCGGTTCATTACTAAATACCTTGGATTCATCTGGAATAAAATACACAATCACTAAGCTAGGGTTTTCTTAAGGGGGTTGGAGATACAATGTAGGTTTTGACGTAATTTTTGTTTTTGTTTTTGTTTTGGTATGTTAATGGCATCGGTTCTTTTAAAAAATTTACATTTAGGTCTACAACTATTGAAAGTTAACCGGTAAATCCATGTGTATTTTGCTTCTTTTTTTTACATCGGATACATAAAACGTAATTTTTAAGCTTTTAGCTAAAATAAGTAATATTTAGGGTTTTCTTTTATTTTTGTATATCTTATAAAAAATCAAATTAAAAAAATTATTACCAAATAAGGTATGAATTGATTTTTTTGAAATGAAAAATTCCCACTAAGGGTTTTGTTTTATTATATAAAAGATTGATTCATGTAGAGAATTCAAGCATATTATTTAGACTAAAATACAGTTGGTCCCTAAACTTGGCACGGTGCATCATGATGAGACAAAACTCGGCCTTTTCATCGCCACAGTCCACAACATGCCCTTTAAATGCCAGATTAGTCCTTTGACCAAGTCAACATCTGATTTTTGTTTTGTAGTCGAGGGTATTTTAGTCCATACACATTTATACTTTTATAACACATTTATATTTTACCATTTCATCTTTCATCCTCTTCATCATCTACCCAAATCATTCATCTCCCCAACATCATCATCTCCCCAACAATCATCCTGGAAAAAATTTGTTGATGAACATCTGCACACCTTACCGTAACAAATAAGCTTAAACAAACACAAAAATAAACACCCAAATAAAATGCAAAATGACTTTCATGAGTATTGAATTTTAATTTTTACACATGATAGAATAGCATGGTCATATACTCGACTACTCGTTATGTTTACAAATAATTTTGTCATTTCACATGGTGTTCACACATAGACATAGACACACAGTGACACAACTTGGAATTTTCTAAACACTTATTTCTCATATGCAATAATTTCTTGATCAATCAAACACTAGGAAAGTGACAAACCTATGCTCTTTGCATGCAACCCGCACCGGGTTACTTGCCACAAATAAGAAGTCATATGACAAAAGTGAATTCAAGTGAACATGACAATGAAAACGGATTGAAAAGTTTTCATGCCAATCGATGTAACCATAGATATATTCATACTTTTTCCACAACGAATTAATCCATTTCCCATCGACCCTAACGGCACAAACAGACTTGTGACCAAAGCCGTAACCAACGGAGGCCCGTAACCAAGTCAGTATGTCTGATTCCGACAATAACTATCTTCTCCTCATGATCAAGATTCTTAATAGTCCACGAATGATCATAATCCTTTAAACTCCTATCTTTCTCGGAATGACAAGCCATATGACCACACAAAGCTTTTAACGATCGAAAACCTTTATCACATTGCTTACAAATCCTCTCATTCGGAAAAGAAAAAGTAGACGAAGACCCAACCGCTCTCCACGCCTTCTTAAGATTCTCCCTTAACCCGTAAGTACTCGGATTCCCATTCACACTCCCACTCCCATTCATCATCAAACTCGAAAACTTTTCGTGCGATTCATACAATTAGCGGCAGAAGCACATGAGACCTCATATGTCCACCAAGTGACTTGCCACTGGATACTTCTTATCACACGACTTACAAACAAATCTAAGTTCATCATGCGCTTCCTCCATCATCATCATCACAAACTCGAAAACTCGAAAAATCGAAACTTTTCACAACCCACTCAAATTAACCAAAATCAAACACCACCCAAAAAAAAAAAAAAAAAAAAAAAAAAAAAAAACTTTTTTCTTTAAGACAAAAAAACAAACACCTTGTGTACACTAATAAAAAAAACACCAAAAACCACCAAATTAACCGAACCAAACTGGATCAAACTAGAGCTTTACGCGTAAAACAAATGGGTTTGATCCAAAAAGCAAGGAAACAAAACCATTTTTAAGCAAAAATTGATGTAAAAAAAAGTGAAGAAAAAATCAAAGTTAAAGAAAAAACAGAGACTGTTTCTAAAGAGTTTTAATGAGAATGAAATGCATGGAAGTAAATAAAGTAGTAGTGAAATAAGGAGTATGTGTAATCAAATGAGTCAAATTCAGTTAGATGTGATCCTAGGGTTCAGATTATTTTTTGGATCCAATTAAAAAGATCATGAATAATAAAGAAAATGTAATATGCTATAATATATTGGCATTAAATTTTGTTATTTTTTAGGGAGATGATGATTTGGGGAGACGATGACCAGCATGATATTGGGGAGATGATGATGTTGGAGAGATGAATGATTTGGGTAGATGATGAAGAGGATGAAAGATGAAATGGTAAAATATAAATGTGTTATAAAAGTATAAATGTGTATGGACTAAAATACCCTCGACTACAAAACAAAAATCAGATGTTGACTTGGTCAAAGGACTAATCTGGCATTTAAAGGGCATGTTTTGGACCTGTGGCGATGAAAATGCCGAGTTTTGTCTCATCATGATGCACCGTGCCAAGTTTAGGGACCAACGGTGTATTTTAGTCTATTATTTAATAATACATGAAAAAGGCCTCTTCATTCCAAAATATATATGCGCATCTGTTAGAAATTGTGGTCATAATATGTGGCAAACATGTCATTCTATCAATTGCTAATGGTTTTCAAGTTATATTTATTGCAGGCTTATTACAGGGGCTATTCTTGGACAAAGCATAAATGACTTAAAGGGTTTAGAAGTTCATTACTGCTGATGCCTCTCTTATAATAGTTGGGAACTGGTGCCACCACTCTTGTGCAACAACAAAAGCTTGTGGAGGATTCTATTGATTACGACTTTGAAGAACCAGAAATGAAAAAGACTGAGAAAACATCCGGTGATGACTCTAAGGTCGATTGATGAGTGTCTAAATACTCATCATTTTGTACTATTTAAACTCGCAAAATCATCCGAAAACACTCGAAACGCATCAAAATGATAAAAATATCACAAATCGGTGTTTTATGTGTTTTAAATGCAAAATATCAAAATCAGATGAAAAACGTGTCAAATTTGCAAAAATGGCAGTTTTAGTCCCCCAACTTTCAAAAATTGTCAAAAATAGTCCCTGAGCACATAATTTCACAAGAAAAGTCACCAAAGGTCCTTTTAAAATCATAAGTTGTCAAATTTAGTCCTTTGGTGAAAAATATAAAAAGTTTTGAGAAAATTACAAATTGGTCCTTCAAGTTTGAAAATTGGCAGAAATGGCCCCTGGAAAATTGCAAAATGGCAATTTTAGTCCTTATACTTTTAGAACTTGTCACTTTTAGCCCTTGGAGCATCTTTGTGAAAATGGCAGTTATGGTCCTTGCAATTTCAGAAGTTACACAAAAGGTCCCTATATATTTAACCCTTTATAAACCCAATTTGGACCCTTTCACACCTATGACCCCTCTACTAAACCCTTTTTGAACCCCCTTCCTTTAATAATATCTCTGGTCAAAACCTTGGTCAAACAAAGCAACCTTGGCGCCATTTTCTTCCCTTCCCAATCGCTTCACCACTCGCCACCCAAGCAACACCATCCCCTCCTCACTTTTTCCTCCCATTGTCCCCTCATCATCAACACAAGACAAGAATCATTTAATGATCATTCAACCCCCTCACTCAACCCTCCACCTGTCAAAAACCAACTTTGGCGCCAAAATGATCAAACGGCCAAAATTGGCTCAAACCATCCAATGGCCCTAATTTGTGGTGGGATTATCTCTGAAAGGTGAGAGAAAGCAAGTGGAGTATAAAAAGAGAAGATGGATGCAGTTTGAAGGAGTAGCTAGTTTTATTGTTTTTCCTTTAATGTCGTTTTTTTTTAAAAGTTTTAGTTTAAGTTAGATGTTGTAATTTCAAGATAAATTGTATTAATGTAAGTTGTTATAGTGTATTAAGAACCTTTTCAAGTGTTAATCCAAGTTCTATTTTAATTTTCAAGTTCCAAGTTAACTGTTGAAAATTTTGGTTTCCATCTCATAAACTCAAGCTTCATATAGCTTCTTTTCAAGTTCATTATAGCTTATACAAGCTCCTCATAGCTTGTTGTGAGCTTAAGTTTAAGTTTCAAACATTTTGTGAAAAAGTCAACAAAAGTCAACTAGTGACTATTCTTGGTTCAGAAATGGAATTTGGGTGTTGCAGAGTTGGATGTGGGTTGAATTAGCATAGGTTAGGTTGGTTTTGTGTTTGGTTTTGAGCCCGCACGGTTGGGGTCATGTGAGTAAGTTTTCAACTTTTCAAGTTTCAAGTCATTTGCATATTTTGCTTGTTTGAGTTTCGTGATAATCATTAGTGTACAATTGTTCACATAGTTTTATTTAGGTTATATAAACTTAGAGTAATCAAGAAATCGGTATGGATTAGTGTTTATCTCATTTTAATTCCAAAGCAGCTTTTTTTAAGGGTGTTTGGTTTTGGACTTATATCGTGTTCGTGGTTGATTCAATGTCCAACTCTTGTTGTTTCATGTATACTTAGCTCTTAATAACTCATATTGGTCTAAGTTCATGCCTGCAAAACTTTAAAAGTCAAAATCTACTCTAAACCTTCTTAGCAGTTCTTGTTGGATATTTGAAAAATCCAAAGTTTGTTTTGTGTTCAAAAGTTATAAGTATAGCTTGTTTTAGTTTAATTTCATCATTATATACCATTTTCAGTTCTTGAATCAAGATTAAAACTCAAGATAGTCAATGTCATTATTTCTTCAAAAGTCAAAGAGTGTTAAAACACATTTTAGAGCCAAAAACAAGGATTTTCTTGAACTCACCTTTGGGTCTCATCAAGTGAAATCTGTGGTTTCATAAACTTCATCTGGTCTTCTTGCTTATGGGCATTTTGTAGAATTTTATGAATTTTTATAAGCTTCATACAAGCTTATCTTTTGGGTGATAAATCCCGCCATTGTCGGTGAATCTTTGAGAGTTTTCTCGACTTTGCGAGCTCGCACAGGTTCCATCATAGCTCCCCTAGGTCTATAAATTGGTTTCAGGTACTTAGCGGTCCTTTTCATGTCCCAAGTATTGGTTTTCCATTTCACTTATTTAGCGACTTTGCATAAGCTTAAAGTAGGCCCCTCAGAATCGATTTGTGCTTATAATCTCATAACATCAAATCTTTGCATCTTGCTAATCAAAGGTCTAAGCTTGTGGTTTCTTGTTGAATTTTGGTTGTTTTAGCTTAATCTAGTTCCTGTTAACAGTTGGTACCTTTTGGTGTTGTTTTAGCTTATCAAAGTGCTTATTTTTGAGCACTTTCCACATCAGTTTCTATATCCTCCACATAAGCACCTGTTTTTCTAATTTTCTTAGCTTCCTAATATTGTTTTAGACTTTTCCTGAAATTTTCAGATTTTTCCAAGTTCATTTGCTATTTTTCTTAATTTAAATTAGTTTTTAATCATTTTTAAATAGCTTTTAATACAAAAATTAAGAAAAGTCTCAAAAATAATTTTCATTTTCTTAAGTTTAGATAAATGTAAAAGCTTAAAAGTATTTTTCCTATTTTTCTCCTTTTATTTGGTATTTTTAATAATTTAAATTAGTTTTAAATAGTTTTAATTAATAATAAATATATAAAAGTCTAAAAATATATTTTCAGTTTTAAAATTAGTTTTATCATATTTTAGATTTTCCTAAGTCATAATTTTATTTTTCTAGCCTTATTTTGTATTTTCTTCTATTTTAGAGTATTTATAAATAGTTTAAATTAGTTTTTAATTAATAATAATTAGATAAATAGTTGTAAAAATAATTTTCTTTTTCTATAAATTTTCTTTTATCATTAGGTTTGTAAAAATGTATTTTTCATATTTTTAGGATTTATATTATATAAGTTTCACGTTTTTAATTGTACGTTTACGTATTTTTAATTTAAACGTAAGTTTTTAGTTTTTAAACGTTCATCACTTTAAAAATAGTGATAGCGTTTATTTAATATCTTTTATCTTTTTAATTTTCTTAATTTGCATTTAAGTCGCTTTTATGTATTACCTTTTTCTGTAGTGTAATATTCAATCCTAATCCTTTCTGATCGCTATCATTAGTGATCATTCTATCGTCTGATCTAGTGTTTGACACACCATTGAGTCTCCGTGGGACATAACGACCCGGGAATCCCCTATATTCTCTGATCTTAAATTGTATCTGTGTTTAAGCTGTTTTAAGTCTGTTAGACTTGACTGTTTTGCGCAGATCAAGTTACAAAGGAGATGTTTACCAAACAACTCTATCCGAATCTACTACATTTGGCCAAGCAAACTATGAAATCAACACCGGTGCATGTTAACATCAATCCTGTTGATCCCATAATCTTCTCAGATGCTGAATTGGTTGACCGATTGGTAGCTCAAATGTCGAAACGCTCTGCAACATTTGCCTCTTACGAAGGTAAATTGTTTGAAGCATTGCTGGAATATCAACTCAAATCAGCATGCAGAGAGGAAGCTGAAAGGCCCAAACGTCCAAGAGACGAAGATGACAAGGATAAGGATAAGAATGACAAACCTAAATGCCAAAAGAAGTCTGGTGAATCATCTTCCATGCAACCTCCACCCCAAAGGACTCCACCAACAAAGATCTCCTCCTCGCTCTTCACCGATAAACCTCAGATTCGAGTTACCACCCAAGACTCGTAAAACCAGTGATCACTTTGAGTATACGGGTGGTGACGATGAGGAATTCCATGAGCCCCAACAACAACCCACCTCTCCCGACAATGTTAAGAAACTAGAATCCTCTTCTCAGCCAAAGAAAAAGAAGAAGACAAAGACGCCTCAGGCTAATGTCGTACCATGGCTAGATGAATACGACTGGTTTTCTACACTTGTCAACTCTACTCCCTACCCACCTGAAGGTCAAGATCTGGAAGACGGTAGTACTTTGGAGCATGCAAAGGTACCGCAAGAAAAATTCAGTGAAGAAGATGACGAAATCGAGTTGAAACGAATCAAGAATGAAGCTTTTCAACCGCTAAAAGACATTTCGGAAAGTGCCATCGAGGTTGAATACCACCTTGAAAACATAGCACGAGCCATGTCCAACAACATTGATTGGCTCAACCTCAAGCAAACATCGACTTCTCCGGAAAAGGCAACACTCCATACTACACCGATTGGTCTAAACCGCTACCAACAATTGCCAACGGATCAACCTAAGATTCCATTTCGCTACTTTTTCAACAATGACTTGGAATTTCTTCTACAGCAATGATGGTTCAAGGAAATACGCTACATCACCGACACTTCCATTCCCGCAGACCATATACTCCAACCGCATAGCCATCGAGGAAAATGCTACCCACATGTTTTCCAACAACGTGGAATTGTATGACCGTGATGCAATGTATGGATTCACCATTGGCGGAACGTCAAGAATCTACTACGTGTCGCCAGTTGAAGTCTCAACATGAAGTGTTCGAGTTAAAGGGATCGTTGTTGTTAAGCATATTGATCTTTCGTCTAAGTGGGACTACACATTTCTCAAGAATATTGTGGTCAAACGACAAGACGAACGAGATTATGCATTCTGTGAAGCAGACTTTCAGAACTTGTCTCTCAACGAAATTGAAGATCTGTATCTTGCTAAAGTACAGGGACGCATGAGACAATTCTCGACTGAAGTACAACGTGAATACATCAAGTCCCTGCTCATCTTCATCAGAAGCATTGTAATACAGGAACGTGTAGAAGACTTACAACTCGCTGTTGAATCTTATCAGACCCGTGTCAACTTCACCAGACCTCAGCTTGAACTTCCCGACATCAACCAGCTTCCACAATACACCCTCATCAGCAAACCATTCGGAGTAGTTTACCGTAGTGAGCTACAAAGAACCTGCTTGATGGCGTGTAGAGATGTTCACAAGTTTGGGGATCACACATTGAAGAAGGTTAGGGATGGTTTGGCTTATAGGTTAAAGGGGATATATCAAGGCATTGGGTCTCCAAAGCGATGGAATTCTCAGGAAAGGAGGATGTGAAGGATCATCACCATGATTGATGAAAGGTTGTCTGAAGGGACCGATTCGTAAATCAAGAGCTTTGTAGGTGGTCGTCCCAGATTACTCTAACCGCCAACGCCCGGTTCGCATTCTGGAAAGATTGATGGACTACCGGTACCCTTAAACTGCTTCAATTTCATACTTATTTGATGTGTAATATTATTATGTCAATGGCTTGTGCACACATAACAGTGTACAACCCGTACTTGTCAAGAAAGGACCATGTGGTACGCTTCTGCCACAATCCTTATAAAAGGAGCGAAATCTTCTTATTTTTTGAGTAAAACCTATCAAACCTTTCATTTTTCAAGGTTTTGCTCAAAAGAACAAGTACTTCCCCTTATGATTTTCAAAACCTCAACCGTTTATATCACTTGTTGAGGGGGAGTATTTGATTTAAAAACTTTGATCACAAATTGTTCTTTGTAGTAATCTTCCCACAAAACTCAAAATGGTCATATTTGTTCTCAACATTTCTTCAAAAACAACATGTATATGCCATTTTTGAGGGGGATAAAATTATATGTGATAAGAAATATGTTGTGTTTTGCTATTGAATCCTCGTGTGAAAAGACTTCAACCCATGAATTGACGGGAACTGAACAGTCATACATTGAAAAGATTTGTCTTCCAAGACTTATCCAAGTAAATAGTACCTATTTGAGAAGCTCCTGATAGACATGAACTTTGACGGGTTTGACAACCTTTTGGGGATTGTCCACATCTTCAAGGTAGTTATTAGAGCTAGTTGTCACCTAAAAGCTGACAATGTATCTCTTTAACTATGCAACGTAATCGTGTCTCGCAAGGAATTGTTTATCTTGAGTCGATCAATTCAAAAGCGCGTGCTCTTTCCTCACCGTGCGATTTCGTAAAAACACTTAAGCACATGTGGAGGGGAGTATTTCGAAAATCTAAAACTCTCAAGTGTTCAAACATGTTTTCATTTACAAACACTTTGGGAGATTTTCAAGAAAATGGTTTTATGGCAACATATGTTAGTCATGGAGTTATAAGGTGACTAAGGTTAGAATAACCGTCCTATGATCCGCCAGAGTCGGAGGGATCTACCCAAGGACATCACAAATAGTTAGAATTTAGAAGTCCTTAGGTATGATTATAAAAAGGAGAAATGAGAATCGAGAAAGAAGGAGTTGAAGAATTAAAAGAAACGCAAAGAAAAGGGTGAAAACAAAAAGCCCTCCAAATTATTCAACTTAGAGGCATACACCGGGTTCAATTCATATGCTACCGGTTGTCACTAGTTGACACCGGTATTAAAGATTAAAAGCCGTCATGGACCCGATGATGCATGCACTAAACCTTCTTAGCCACTCAAGTTTCTCTCAATGAAGCTTGTTTCATTCTCACAAGGAACCCTACGTAAACTATCGGCTTTCTTAGAGATAGCCGGTATTGAAGAAGGAGACCCTCTCCTAGTCTCCGCTCAGGAAAACCAAAGCGCACTATTGAGTCTAGAGCCACGAGATTCATCAAAAGATCTCTTAGGAACACTTGACATTTCACCACTTGTTGATCAACAAATAAGATCATCGGTGGTACGTTATCGAGTCCTTCACGATCTTAGCAACTGTCGAGAACATTTATGAGAGGTTCACAATTGTGATCCTCATGATTGAATGGAAACTCCCGCCGTGGTCAACATCAAACGACCCACAGCAGTCACTTCGGTAACTCCCGTGGATTACGCTTAGTGTGTCTCAAACGGTCTACGATCGTGAGGTGATGCTTGGTGTACCTCAACGACTCATCTCGAACTCAGATGTACTTCGGTACATCGCGTTATCTCACTTGTGGGACTCCGGTTCAGAACGGCCTTTGTAAGAACTAGAGATGTGTTTTCACACTATGTTGTTAACACTCTCGAAATTCAAACTTGTAAGTGCCGATATCCGCTTATTACTAACCGTTTTATGTTTTCTTCTTATGGAAGCTCTGGATCGGACTGATCGTGCAGATTCTTCACATGCTCATACCAACATCATCACTAATGGAAGTTCTCTCAAAAGGCAACACAACAGTCAGAATGATTCTACGTCTAAGTCAAAGAATATACAAAGTTTAAAGACTAAGAGAACTACATCAGTATTTAAATCCAACGTCAAAGAGCGTGTGAGCATGTTGAAGAAAGACGTGGAGACAATGGAGCAACGAAGCGGACTGATGCGCATAACGACAACATACTATCACTTTCATCACAAAGAACAAAGATCAAAGATCAAAGAACAAAGTTAATGATGACCTCAAAGCATAACCTTTCAAAGGAAACAATTTCTCTACACCTGGGAGATTGTTCGAATCAAGGAAATTCTTTCACAAGAAAGAAGAATGTCAAAAGACGCCAAAGCTACTATTACATCAAGACCTTCACCGCTTATATTTATTCATCACCAACACTTAGGGAGATTGTTGGAATCACTCCTAAACCTTTATTCAAGTGTTGGTGATTCATATGTAATAGTTAGCTTAATATGGCCTTTATGTTAGTAATTAGCCTTAGGCTTATGTAGAAGGCCCATAAGCCTAGGCCTAAGCCCAATAAGGAAAGGAAGGGACTAGGAGTGTTTCCCTAGCTCCCTCTCCTATAAATACCTTGTAATAACCCTCACTTGAGGGTTGGTTGTTCTCTTTTCTATTTCACTCTTTGCTTTAACCTTTCTCACTTTATTTCGTGTGTTTGGATAAGGGTTCAACCGATCATCTCTTCTATTTCTTCTATTGATGCTTGTGTTGTAAAACTAGTGACCTAACATACCGCTTTCTGGTTTACCCCAGTCCACGTGCTTGGTTCTTGTTGTTGTTTAATTTCAAGTTTTTATTTTACTATCTCTTATCTATTTATCGCTTTAGCTATTATTTTTCAGATTATCGCTTTCCTTATTTGCATAATGGTCATTGGTGATGATAATGGTGGTGGTTCTTCCACCGAAAAACCTTATCTTTTGGTGATGCTTTATATTTACACCCTAATAACACTAATGGTACTCCTATTATTTCCATCAAACTTATCGGAATGTAAAATTATAAAATATGGAATATGGCCATGACCTTTGCCTTAAGGAATCATAATAAGTTAGGATTTATTGATGGTACTTGCTTAAGAGATGAATCAAACTCGTGCTTGCTAATCAATGGGATACATGTAACTCTGTTGTGGTCACTTGGATTCTTAACTCTTAGTCCCGAATTGTTTCTTTGGTGCTATCTATGCTAAACCGCTTATGAAATGTGGAATGATCTTAAAGATACTTATGATTGGGGAGTGAGCATCGGGCCGATCCCGACCCGAATCCTGACAAGCCCGAATCCCGACAAGCCGACAAACACAAACCGACTCCCGACCCCGACAAGCCCGACTAACATGATTCGGGACTCGGGATCGGGACGGGATTCAAGATTTGATCGGTTTTGTTTGTTGTTTTTTGGTTTTCGGCCCGTCCCGACCCGATCCCGACAAGCCCGAAACCCGACTAACCGAAAACAGAACGACTCCGACCCGACAAGCCCGACTAACATGATTCGGGACTCGGATCGGGACGGATTCGGATTCGGTCGGTTTTGCTCACCCCTACTTATGATAAGGTTGATGGTTCACTATCTTTAACTGCATAAAATATAAACTCTCTTAGTCAAAGTGGGTCTTCCTTGCCGACATTACAACAACCTTAACTCTTTGTGGAAACAATTTGATTGTATGATTAGCTTACCTCCTGTACTTGTGAGGTCGCAGAACATTTTGAAAACATAATCACTAATCAAATTAATGCAATTTCTTATGGGTCTTGATGACACCTATGTTCCCATCGAAGCAATATTTTAACCGAGATCCTTTGCCTAATGTCAAAACCGCTTTCTCTGTTGTCTTTGGAGAAGAATCTCAGAAATGTTTCATCGGGAATAGCTCTGCTAAACCCAATGCTACCGCTTTTCTTTAAAAACTTTTGATGGTGGAATATTTTTGATAACAAAAAGGGTTTAACAACAACAATTTCAATAAAAGTTCGGTTTTAATGTCGGTAACACTCAAACAACAGAGGACCAAACATGAATCTCAAATGTACTAACTGCAAAAACCGGTCACACCTGTTGATAGATGTTATGATCTTGTTGGTTATCTTGTTGGATATGTTAAAAGGAACTTTAATGCTAAACCCGTCACTAGTAACAATGTTTCCACCGATGCTAATCATGTCACCGATAATAGAGCTAGCAACTCTCCCGTCTCTTTGTCTAATGAACGACTCTCCAAACTTATGAGTCTTCTTAATGACAACAATGTGTCTTTCGCTAATGCCAACATGGCGGTAAAATTTTTCAAGAACTTTCTTTAATGGAAGTGTCAAGTTTAATATAAACTTCAACAAATTTTTCAATAACAACACAAAACTTTATCCGAAACATCGGTCTTGGTTGGATTGTTGACTGCGGTGCAAATCGACATGATCAGATCTGCAAATTTTTAATCAATGTTGTAGACATTTCAAATCTTGGTCTAACTGCTGGACATCCCAATGGTACTCGTGCCTTAATTACAAAAATTGGTGATTTAAAGGTCAATAATGACCTAACTCTTTTGATGTTCGTTGTTCCCGAGTACAATGTCGTCTGTCTGCTCATAAGATTGCTAGAGACAATAAGATGTTTGTTGGGTTTAATGAATCTAATTGCTATATACTGATTTACATCAAAAAGGATTGTGGGATTGGTAAACAATGCAATGGGTTATATATGTTTGATATTGATTCTACATGTAAGATTACTTTTAATAACCGCATATCTGTTTGTCATGTTTCTAGAAATCTCTTGCATCAAAGACTTGGTCATCCTTCCGACCAAGTCCGCATATACTTAAACCCACTCTTAAACTTGATAGTTCATCCGAATATGACCATCTTTGTGATACTTGCAATAAAGCTAAACAAACCGGGAACCATTCCTCTAAGTGAACATAAATCTACTAAAATTGGTCAACTTGTTCATCTAGATGTATGGGGACCATATAAAGTCACTAGCAGAGATGGTTACAAATATTTTTAACTATTGTTGATGACTATTCTAGGGCGATCGGGTGTATATGCTTAAGGAAAGGATGATGTTTATGTTTCCATTGTTAACTTTACTCAAATGCTATCAAATCAATTTGAACACAATGTTAAGATATTCAGAAGTGATAATGGGACGAATTTGTCAATAACAAACTTCAACACTTCTTTCATGAAAAAGGAATTTTACATCAAACCTCTTGTGTTTATACTCCACAACAAAATGGTATTGCAGAAAGGAAACATAGGCATCTCCTTAATGTGGCTAGATCCCTTATGTTTCAGGGGGAATTACCTCTATATCTTTGGCCTGAATGTGTTCTAACTGCACGATATGTCATAAACATGTTACCTCTTCTGTTGTCCGCAAGTCTCCTTTCTCCTTGTGTATGGGCATGACCCTTCACTCTCTCTCCTTAGAGTCTTTGGTCGCTTATGCTATGCCACCATTATCAAAATCTCGATAAATTTAGTAGTAGGTATGAAAAGTGTTTTTATTGGCTATTCAAATGAGAAAAAGGTTATAAGCTCTTAAGTTTAGAAACAAAAATATCTTTTACTCTAAAGATGTCAAATTTATGAAACTGTTTTTCCTTCAAAATGAAAAATACTTTGTCAAAACCTTTGTTAAAACCTATGTGCCTAAAGATTTAAATCACAAAAATTTCTTTGACTCACAAATAAGTCCCAATGATGAAGGAGAGTGACATCCTATGATGATGGCACAATGTTGGGTCACCCTACTAGGGATGATGAACCTGCTGCAACTTCCATAGATGAAAATACACACCCCGAGGGCAATTTGATCACATGAACCACATCTTGTCGATACACCTTCCGATTCTAATCGAATTCGAACAAGAAGAAGGCTTGCCGACCATTATTGCTAGAAGGTAAACCGAGTTTCTAAATTACCCAAGAATCTTAATGACTTTATTGTTGAAGGGAAAGTTAAATATGGTGTTGAAAAGGTTGTTAATTACTCCAACCTTAACAAAGATAATTACTGCTTTGCCTCTAGTCTAAATAAAAGTATTGAACCTACCTGTTATGAAGAAGCTATTCTTGACAGTAATTGGGTTGATGCTATGAACTCTGAAATTGAGGCCCTAAATGAAAATCATGCTTGGGATATAACTGATCTACCACCTAATAGAACTCCCATTGGTTACAAATGGATCTTTAAAATCAAATATAAAGCCAATGGTGAAGTTGATAGATACAAGGCTAGATTAGTTGCTAAAGGTTATAACCAAAGGGAAGGAATAAACTATGATGAAACCTTTTCTCCTGTTGTGAAAATGTCTACTGTTAGATGTCTTATTGCCTTAGCTGTGAAAAACAAATGGCCTCTTTTCCAACTTGATGTTAACAATGCTTTTTTGTATGGAGATCTTGATGAGGATGTCTATATGATCATTCCTAAGGGGTTCTGTAATGAGAATAATAAAAATAAAGTTTGTAAACTTGTCAAGTCTCTGTATGGCCTTAAACAAGCTCCCAGGAAGTGGAATGAAAAACTTGTTAGTGTTTTAAAAGAAAATAACTTTGTTCAATCATCAATGATCATTCTTTGTTCACCAAAACAGAATAACAAGTTTATTGCTCGCTTGTTTATGTGGATGATATTGTCCTCACTGGAACCGCATTGATGAGATAAATCGGTTCAAAGAGTTTCTAAAATCTAAATTTCATATCAAAGACTTGGGAAACTTAAAATATTTTCTTGGCATCGAGGTTTTAAAACGGGAATGACATATGTCTCACCCAACGAAAATATTGTCTTGAACTCCTCAAAGAATTTGGACTTCTTGGGTGCAAACTCGTGTCCACCCTATGGAACCTAACTCGTTCTTCCATACATACCCACCGCCGATGATCCCTTACTTGTTAACATCATCGGGTTATCGGGTTACTTGGGAAACTTATTTATCTCACCCATACCGGACGACATCTCATATTCACCCATTGTCGCACAATATATGCATTCTCCCTTGAAATCCCATTTAGAATGTGCCATCAATGTTCGAGATATCTAAAAGGAGCTCCAGAAAAGGTCTAAGCTATAATTTCAAGAACTTTGACAATTATCTTGAAGGGTATAGTGATGCGATGGGCTAAATGCAAAAACCAGAAATCATCACTGTGTTATTGTGTTTTCTTTAACAACTGTTTGATCTCATGGAAAAGTAAAAACAAAACACCCTTTCAAAATCTTCCACGTAAGGTAGTATAGATCAATGTCATCACGCCTATGAAATTATTTGAATTCAAAAATCTTAAAAGATCTAAAAGTTGATATCAATCTCCCGTTAATCTTTTGTGATAACAAATATGCTTTGCAACTTGTCATCAATCCTGCTTTTCCATGAAAGATCAAAACATTTTGAAATTGATGTTCACTTCATCAGAGAAAAAATTGCAAGAGGTGTTATAAGTTCCAAAAAGATTGGCTCTTCAAACCAAACTGCAGACATTCTTACAAAAAACCTTCCTGTTTATCAGCATAAATTCTTGTGTGAAAAATTGATATTGTTTGATATGTTTGCCCAACAGATTAAGGGGGAATGTTAGAAATTGTGGTCATAATCTGTGGCAAACATGTCATTCTATCAATTGCTAATGGTTTTCAAGTTATGTTTATTGCAGGCTTATTACAGGGGCTATTCTTGGACAAAGCATAAATGGCTTAAAGGGTTTAGAAGTTCATTACTGCTGATGGCTCTCTTATAATAGTTGAGGGGGTCATTGTGTATCTTTTTCCCTTAATTAATCCTTCCCCTAATCTAGGGTTTTAACACAATTGTGTGCAGTCATTGTCTCACATTCTGTCCCTTTTCTGATCATTGTTCTGATCTTGTTTCTTCTTTGTATTTGTCTGGTTATTGTCTCGTTGACAATTAACCTGACCTTGTATAACTTTGGATATTATTGTTGGCTCAATCTATGCCAACTGTTGAGGCTTTGGTTTGAATAAAGTATTATTGTGGTTCTGTTGTTGCTTATACTTTCGTACATCATCAAATGGAGACGTTGCTTACCTTGAACATTTTGGAATGAAAAGTATAGGCCTTTTGCATTGAATCAAATGGAATCACATCTATTGACCAACAGTCGGGTGCATATATAGTTTTCAATTGCGATGGAAGAGGTGGAAGCGACTGTAATTGAGAACACCAAATTATTTCAAGTTTCTCCAGCTATGAAAGGTTCTTCAAGCTCTCCTGAGACTAGAAAATGTGTTATATGAAAGGTCGAGAAACGATAATGACACCAAATTCCCAATTCCATCGGACACTTGCGAAACATTGCAATTTTGCATGTCTAGTTTTGTAGGTTCCTCGCCTTGTAACTTGTGTGAAACCTTCAGATCCGAGTTTGAAGCACTCACTCAACGAAAGTTCCTTGAGATTTTGTAACTCGAGCGGTTTGAAGGAAGATTCACTAGGTTTATACAACCATTCGCTTTTAACTCTTTAATGCTTGGAGGAAGATCCGGAATCGACTTTAAGTTGGTGCAATAACGTAAGTCTATTTCGGTCATTGATGGAGTTTGGTATTCCTCAAATTCAAGTGTTTTAGACTACCAACTTCATGTGAGATCTCCAAGATGTTGGAACAACCAAGAGGTCAAGTTTTTGAAGAGACGTTAACTTGCATATCATTTCCCATGGAGCCTCTTCAATCTGTGCAATTACTTAGATATAATATAACAAGTTTTTGGAGGCAACCAATAGAGCTATCCAACTCTTCCAAATTCTCACATTCACTTAAGTTAAGTTCCTCAAGATTTTCGAGCCCAATGAAATTCCGGTCTTTATTAATGAGTCTCGAGTAACTCATGTCTAGAATCTTGACTTTTAAAATCTAAAACACAAATATAATAAACTATGATTAATAAGAGATGGGATGATGGGACCTCCACCATGTATATTCATCATTTTATTATTTTGAAATGATATACTCAGTCACATTGCTCAATTGTGCATTATATAGTTTAATTACTCACTCGTCACAAAATAACCTTTAGAACTTAAGTACATTTTTTTTATTGTATACTCCTTCGTCTCTAAATAAATGTTCACTATTAACTTTTAAAGTTTTTCTTTTTAACTTAAACCTTAAATTATTTTATATATGTTATGTATTACTTGATGCAAAACATATGAATAGATTGAGTTTTAAATGTACTTTCATTGGTATAATTTTTATCAAGTATTACATAACACAAATGAAATAATTTAAGGTCAAAATTAGAATAAAAGACTTCAAAAGTCAATAGTGAACATTTATTTAGGGACGAAGAGTTCTACTCAATGTAAAATATATAATAAATTGGGTTTTTAATATTTTTTATTGGTATAATTAAGGTTAAATTAAAAAAAAAAAAAAAAAAAAAAAAAACTTTAAAAAGTCAAAAGAGTATAATTGTTTTAAGATGAATGGAGTATTATATTCTATAGTTAATCATAAACTTTTTTTTATGATTACTTTTGTATAGTCTCCTTTATAATAAAACTAACTATTTCTTACCTAATAAAACTAACTATTCCTTTATAATTATTTTAAGATGAATGGAGTATTATATCAAAGTAATTTATTGGCTTAACTTTGTTTTTTTTGATAACCATGGTTTCCAACCTTATTGGTATAATTTTATCTAAGTCACCAATAGATTTTGGAATACCGTGGGCCAATCAGATGTCTTAATATTACTTAAATGCGCTTAGTCGATGGTTATAATGTATAATTAATTTTTTTGAAACACTAAAAAAAACGTCTGGATACGTACGCTTGTGTTTTCAAGTTAAGCATCCTGTAATTACACAAAGAACCGAAAGTAAAAAAAGTACTCTGTAACATAACAATTACAATTTTGAGACAAATGGATTCCTCTACATTCAAAATCTACAAAATTGAATAGTAATAGTTTAGGATTTTTTACTAACTTAAAGGGCACATTTGATGAGAGAAATAAAGTGAATTGAAAAGTAGTGATATAAGATGCAGAGAAGTGAAATTGGTTGAGAAATTTGATAAATCACAATGTTTAGTAACATGAGAGTAGGGGTGTTAACGATCCGAGCCGAGTCGAGTTTTGGAATATTCGAGCCCAGCTTGATTAACTATTACTTGGCTCGAGCTCGAATAAAGTTTCCAAATTTCGCTCGAACTCGAGCTCGAGTAACTATTTAGTGTTCGAGCTCGAGCTCGAAGCTCGTTTAGTTATTCAAAAAATTTATTTGACTACTCAAGCTTAAGTTTATCGCTTGTAAGCTTGAACACAAGGTCTTTTATTTCATAATCTCGACAAGCTTGTTTAGAAACACACAATGTTTAATAACATCTAAAGTTTGACTAACTTTTAAAATAGGATGGGGGCTTTGCTTATATAGAGTTATTTTCTTTCAAAGTTTCCTCTTCTAGCGATGTGGGATAAGTGTACTAGTAAGCTATCCTCTTATATTTTAATTTCTTTTGTTCTATTATTCTCTTGAACTTATTTTCTTATTTTTGTCTAACTATATAGTTACTAGAAAATGTCAAGAAATGTTTCACGCACAACATGGGAAACAAAACTCTTCAAAGATTTCATTGACCTGGATATTATATGAAGTCGATTTAGACTTTTAGACAAAAGCACATTAAATTATGCCCGCTAGACAATATAGATATAAGCCTTTTAACTTTCTATGCAAATATTCGTCAAGAGTTCAATATTCAACTTTAGAACAAAAATAAAAGAAATACGACATTACAATATGAAAATATATTTGGTACAAGTAATTCAGCTAAAGTTTCTGTGTATAATTCTGGAATGCTAATATATTTGGTACATTAAATTATGCCCGCTAGACAACAAAAGAAAAGGCACGGGTATTTCCTTTAGAATGCTAATATGAAAGTTCATTGTTGTACATAGGGACATGACCAGAGGGTCTCGCAAGGTTCCGGGACATCTATAAATTTTTTTAATGTAGTGCTAATTCTTTAAAAAAAACATCAATTTTCCTAAATGCATATTAAATGCATCTAGTCAATCGAAATGTGTTTTTATATTATGATTTAATATTTTTTGTGCACCCGGTAATTTTTTATCCTGGTTTCGGCCCTGGCTTTACATCATGAGGATAAACATGGGTTTCCTTGTATAATAGGAAGCATTGATTGTACGGATTGGCCGTATGCTAATTGCCCAAATGCATATCATGCTCAAATTTGTATGGGTGATAACGAATAAAATCTATTCATTTTATTAGACCCGGTTGCCTCACAAGACTTATGGATTTGGCATGCGTTCTTTGATGTTTCTAGGACGAACAACGACGTGAACGTTATAAGTCAATCGCCTATTTTCAACGATCTCAAATAGGGGAAAGCATCATAAGTTCCATATGTGGCTAACGACGTGACTTATAAAAGGGGAATATTATCTTACTTATGTGATATATCCGTAAGGGTCTGTTCTTGTTAAGTCCATTTCACAGCCAGGCTCGAATAACACAAAGTGAATAAGGTATAAGGACGTGCACGAAGCAACAAGGAAAGATGTGAAGAAAAAGTGACCTATAATAAATACTCCCGCACGGCTAATGAAGCTAAGTAAAAAAAGGGATATGATGTACACATGCATCATATTACATAATATGATTATAAAAGACGAATGCAGGGCAATCGCTCTCAACTTTTATCCAGAGGAGTAACATCGCGATGATAATCCTATACGAACGCATATAGGGTTGTGAGCCGTAGTTGGTGTGTCGAATGAGAACATGTTTTTGTTGTGGGTATTGGGTAAACATGTTTTATTGTGGGTATTGTGGGTTTCGGTATGGTTGGTTTTGTTGAGACATTTCGTAATGTGCAGTTGAGAGTATACAATATAAAATAAATAGTATATAATGTGAAGTTTTGTTTAAAAATGTTAAAGTTTATGGGATATTTATAGGTAATAAAATAATAGTGGGTAATTTTATTTTATGAGGTATATTTATTTGATATCTACAATTAATTAAAAGAACATTAAACAATTTAATTAACATTAACAATTTAAGTGATATGCTCAAATAATAGTGGGTAATTTTATTTTATGAGGTATATTTATTTGATATCTACAATCAATTAAAAGAACATTAAACAATTTAATTAACATTAACAATTTAAGTGATACGCTCAAATGAAATCAAAAGCGAAAAAAAGAAAGAGATTTCACTTCCCATCCCACATTGATGAGTGAAACAATAAGAAAGAGACGAGAGGGCTATATAAACAAAGGACCAAGTTTCTTAGTGAATATTAACTTAAGTGTAGATCTTCTTGAAAATTATTGAAGGTTAACTTATTATTAGTTTTGACTTCTTTTTTTTGAACTATAATACTAATATTTATAAAAAATTTACAACAAAATATTTTGAAACTACATATTTAGCTCGTTTAGCTTGTTTGGCTCGTTCGACTCGAATAACTAAACGAGTTTTCGAACGAGCCGAGCTAAATATTAAATTTTAAAGCTCGGCTCGTGAAGATATTCAAGCTCTACATCTTGTTTGAGCTCGGCTCGAGCTCGAAAATAATCAAGCTCGACTCGAGCTAAACGAGCTCGAACTCGAGTAACTCGTTAAAAGCTCGACTCGTTAACACCCCTACATGAGAGAATTAATATGAGAAATAACAAATAAAATCAGTTTTCATTATTTGTTCAAAAAGTAAACAAGAATGTTATCATAATAATAACCACTTTTTCTTTTCTTTTTCTTTATATATCTCTTCAGCGTTCTCAAAAATAGACTTCTCATTAAGAAACACCCCAGGAAGGGGTGTTTCTGTGAGAAGTCTATTTTTGCGAGAACGCGAGAAGAGATCCCACCTCCATCTAATCTCTCCTTTTTTTAGATCTAATGGCTATGATGAATCACAATATTTACACTAAGGGGGTGCTTGGTTGGGGGTAATGGAGGGTGGGGAATGGGAAAGGTAATGATTGAACATGCTTGGTTACGACTAGGGAATGCAATCATTATTTAGTATTGGGTAATGGGGCATTACCCAGTAAATTGGGAGGTATGGTAATGATTACCCACCACCACCACCAGTAGCCACAACCAGCAGTAGCCACCACCACCACCACCATCAGCAGCCACCATCAACAGCCACCACCAGCCACCACCACCACCAGTAGCCACCACCACCACCAGTAGCCACCACCACCACCACCATTAGCAGCCACCACCACTAGTAGCCACCACCACCACCACCAGCCATCACCACCACCTACCAGCCACCAACACTACTACCAAAAACAGCCACCAGCCACCACCACCAGCAGCTACCACCACCAGCCACCACCACCACCATCAGCCGCCACCACCACCACCACCATCAGCAGCCACCACCACCACCACCACCACTTTGGAGGTTAATGTGTTTTTCTTAAACCAGGTACTATCAAAGATAATGATAATCTCCATTCCATTCCTTTGCATTCCCTTTGCCTTTCCCTTTCCCATTCCCCATTTTGAACCAAACGCCCCCTAAAACTATACTATTTTTTGGGTAAAAGGTCAAAGACCCGGTAAATACTTTCAAATATACTATATAAATAAAAAAACATACACACACCTCACTTTTAAAGTGTAAAACAGACAAAAACTCTCTCAAATTACTCCATCACCGAGAAACCACCAAGGTCTTCACCCGTTCACCACCATCTACCGCCATAATCATCACCGATCACCACCGTCAACCTCAATCATTGCCAATCGCCTCCGTCCATGGCAGTAATCATCTCCTATCACCCCAATCATCCATATATCATAATCATCACTTATCACGATCATCATCATTAAAAAAAATCTCACAGTTAACCATTAAAGAATGACAACTACTATCAAAGAATGTATTATACAAAGGTTTTGAGTAAGTCTGAATTAAGCTTTTGATTCATATATTTTTTTAATTCAATGATTATAGATAAGTTCTTTGTTGTGTTTTATGTGTTTGATTTTAGTTATTAGTTAAGTTGATAACTGGATGAAAAAAATGAAAGATGAACATGTCTTTTGCTGATGGTTTGTCAATGTACATTATGTGTTTGATGAAATGCTAGTTGTTTTCACATATGAATATAAGGTATCAAATACCCTCACATGTGAAGATATAAGGTATTGAATACCTTCACATGTGAAGATATAAGGTATCGAATACACTCACATGTGAAGATATAAAGTATCGAATACACTCACATGTGAAGATAAGATATAAAGTATCGAATATCTTCCTTTATTATGCTTAAATTAATATGTATAATAATTAGAATGACGTACATATTTACTAACTTTTATTGAATTGAAGGCGGAGGGATCAAATGAAGCAACTTCAGTGGACTTGATGAAGTATATACTGATTTTTGCAAACAATCCTATTGTTCATCCCGAAAGAAAAGTTAAGGAGAATATTGAATCATCTGTGGCGAAGCTTGTTATATGAGATGGCTAAATTAGCCTCTAGGGGCCGAGCACCAGAGCAGTATGAACAAATGCCAAGAAATCTTGGACCAAATATTACAATGAAGAGGGATGATTGGATATGCCTAAAGTAAGTTGCAGTTCTTGTTGTGATTCATTATATGCTTGATTTTCAAGTATTAGTCTAGAGGTTGTAGGCAAGTTATGTAATGTGCGCATAATGGTTATGGGATAAAAGGGTTCATCTTTAAGTTCAGGTTTAACAGGCCATCTTTGATTTTGGCGGTATGTACTATGTACTATGTAGCCAACTTTTTTCTCGCATTTTATTAAGATTTATATAGCTTATGTTATAAATATACTTACCAAATCTTAATAATTAAAATTATAATCCGGTACTGTGTTTGCATTTTACCCGTTTGACCAATTATTAATTAGTTACAAACCCTAATCAATCCATTCTTACACAAATGGGCTACAATTGTCACGTCTTAGTTAAATTTTTAGATTGTGAAGATGCTCTATGTACTCATACAATAAGGGGGTCAGAGTACTAAGGAATAAACAAAGATGCAAACTTTATATATATGTATATAAGCGACAAGATTGCCATAAGCATAAACCAATAGAATTTGTATTTGAGCAGATGCAGTTTCATGAACTTTGCAAGGAACGCTAAATGCCTCGAATGTGAAGAGTCGAGACCGCAAAGACAATTTGCTGATGGGGAGTGGGACTGTCCTCGGTAAACATTACTTTAATCCTACATTTACTAGCTATGAAGTCCATAAAAAATCTGACACGTTGTTAATCTCTTTCATCTTCAGGTGTAATTTCTTTAATTACCGAAAGAATTTAGTGTGCTTTAAATGCGCATTTAATCGACCAGATGTAGTATCACCCACGTATGCTCCGAACACGCAGACTCAAGATACTGTTAAAGAAGATAAAATAGAAAGATGGTTTTAGAAGGTAAAAGAATTGCATGGTGTCACGGGCCCTACAAATTATATATATTTACTAATAACAACCATTTTTGAAGGGGGCAATTTAGAATTTTTTAAGAGGTCCGTTTCCTCTTAATTTTTCTCCTGATTGGGCTGTCATTAATCATAAAGTGCCAACAGTAACTGAGTGGCCTGTGTGCCACTTTCTTATTGGCCAAAGTGTGTTGCCTCTTTTACTGTTCAGTACCGTTTCTCCGTAATAACTCCGTAATACAAAAACACAACATTAGGGGATGAGATTTTTTTAAACATGCTCTTGAAGCTTCCACCCGTTAGTTTTTCACAACAAACAAATTGCACCGCCTCATCTCCACCCCCTTCATCTTCTTCCTAAAGCTTCTTCCAACCAAACCACCCACAAAATAGCCACACCTTTTTGTCAAAACAGCACCTTTTTCAGATTTTTTATTTGAAGATAAAGATATGATTCGATCAAACCCACAATTTTAATCAAGATACTATTCGTTTATGTGTGTGATCACACAGTCGGTGCTAATTTGGGTTATAGTATCTCCATAACAACTATTTTAATCAAATTATGTTATATCTTTTATTTTAATCGAATATGAAGATATGATTCATTTATGGTGCTAATTGTTTTTAGGTTTAGGAATGGTGCCAAGTTTTTAACTTGAGGCTGATGTAACTTTTGGGAAGTAGTTTGATTAAAAAAAAAAAATAAAAAAAAAAAATTTAGTAGTATTTATTGATTACCAGCCATGGTGCAATTTGCAGGTTCTTGAATTTTGGACTCCGGGTATGGCGTCGACTTTGGTAAAGTGGTGGTTGCGCCTGCGGATTGGTAGCTGGTGGTCTGCGGATTGGTAGCCATGGTGCATATTTTACGAGATGCAATTGGTAAGGGTCAAGTTGTTTTGATATGTTGGTGGGTTTAATTTGTTAAAATATATTAATCTTGGATCAAATGTAGATTATATTATTACTGAAAGGTAATAATAAGCTTCAACGATCACATTCAACGATAAATTTGGAATTTTGATTGGTTAGAAAATTAGAGATTTTGATTGATTAGGGTTTATTCTTTTGTAATAGGAAATATGAAAGATGAGGAGTTGGAATTTGGTTGACGATGGGGAAACAATGGGAAAAAGAAGTTGTGTTTACCATACGTGGGTACGATGTTCTAAATTTGTTGAAGTTTTGATTTTTATGAATTGGTTATTTTGAAATTTGGGTTGATCCTGTTTGTATTTGTGTTTACCATACGTGGGTACGATGTAAATTAAGATTAGGGTTGATCCTGTTTGTATTTGTGTTTTTATGAATTGGTTATTTTGAAATTTGGCCTTATGCTCGATTGGGTATGGTTGAGTTGGTATGGGCTAACTATAGTTTTTACCTTTTTTTACATGTCAGGAAGCATTCATGTGGTTATTTTGAAGTAGTGCTTTAAAGGAGTATGTATAGTCCAGCAAGCTGTTATACTCCCAGCAGTTGGTTACTTGGTCGAATGAATGAGGCCATGAGGGTTTGCATATACAAAGTACAGTAAGTTGTTAAATTGGTCAAGTTTAGTGACAAGCCATATAAATCTCTGCCAAGTCCATGTGTAGGAAGTGACCCAACTATCAAAATCAGTTCTATCACTAATTTTACAACCCTATGAAACCTCCAGAATCTCTTGGAAATGTGATTTCAAATAAATGAGCAGCAAGCCAATTGTATTGCTATTAGGCTATAATTTTGTTGGAAACATTATTAGTGACTTTAACTTTAACGGTTTATAACTGAGCCGAAATTAATCGAAAACAGAACTTTGAATTTGGTGTGACACATTTTGGTTCGAGTAAAAAAAGTTTTAAAACTGAACAATCCAAAAACTCGAGAAACCAAAATGATTAACACCCCTAGAATAAATATTAGTAATAGAGTATTTTGGAAGGGCTCGATTCTTTTTCTTTAAGTAACCTTGGAGTTCCTTTTAAAACTACTATTTCCGCCAATGTTCTTGGAGATGCAATGAGCGGCTCCGTCACACTCTTCTGCTATGAGTGGCATAACAGTCAGGTACCATCAATTCAATGAGTGAATCCGTCACAACCATTTTTTGTATTCCAAGTCAGTTTTGTTCCTTTTGTGATATGTGCGTTGTTCATGTTGCTGTTGTGCATTGCTGTAATAAAACTAGAGTGGTAATGTTTAAGATTTTAAGATTTATTATTGGAGGAATAAAGGGGTAAAGTTGTTGGGGCTATCGTATTTTTTTTAATTTGAGGTGTGCATTGGTATAGTGAAGGTTAGCACTGTGACATTACATGCAACTAGGCTAGCAACCATAGATGTTTATATCATGGTTAGTGTACTTGACTTATATCTTAGCTTGATAATTTAAGTTTGGCAATTAACTTATTTGACCATTTTTACTTTCTTTAGCCCATAAAGAATGACCCGACTAAATATGTTTCAAATACCATAAAGAATGACCCGTTACTGTCAACAGTATTTTCCGCTGTTCTGGTCATGAAACATATCAAAATATGGCAATTCTTGATACAATTTAAAAAGGAATCACAACATCGTATTTAAAAAAAAAAAAAAAAAAAAAAAAAAAGCCTATGTGCTTTTTTCAGTTTAAAAGTTATTTTAATACATTACACTGTGCGATTGCTTATACAAACCACGAATCTGTTATTTTGGGTGTCATAAGAGCTTAAGTGTTACCTGTAGTGGGATGCACCCTTCTCCAATGACTTTGAGTATTCACTTTCAATATTTATCTAAGGCTCTTCTAGCCACTTAACTTTAGATCGAAATTGAAAATCCAAATAGCCACTTAATTTTATTAGTTACTGATATACTATTGTTACTGTCAGGTCGTAGCAAGCCAACCAACACTTCGAAGATGTAAAGGTTCACGTGACATGAAAGAAGACCAATTCTCACCATATCCAGCCAACATTAACGATGAGACCTTACACAAGCACATTTCCCAGGTGTGTTTAGGTGTTTATTGCTAGGAATCCTATATTTTGTACCTTCGTTTCCATGTGTATAGTTTAAACCAGATAAGTAATCTCAAACATAATTCAAAGGCAAAAAAAAAAAAAAAAAAAAACGCTTTTGTTTCTGTCAGAGATAGCAAACTTTGTGTTTCATTCATGAAAAGCCTAAATCTTCAAACATCATTTAGTGTAAATGGGTGTTTCAATGTTTGTGGTCATGGGACATGTACTCAAATACATGTTCACTTGAACATCATTATTGTATGTTCTTTATGTACCTGACTTTTTAATTGTAATTTTTTGGTAATGATATTTTTGTTGTTATCCTAAATGATATAGTTGGAACATTGGGCGGAGGTAAATATGAGAACACTGATGTTTGTGTAGCTGTAATCTTGGGTGGTGGAAGTAATGCATCTTATGTGGACCAAGCTCAGGTTATGCCAAAATCGCAACGACACCCTGCATCCGACGAAATGGCGAGTTGTGGACACACACACCACTCTGCTTATTATGCTATCCTTTTGCATTCAAAGTAACAAGTGCGGCACCTAGAAACTTTCTCTGAAAATAGATCTAGATAAGGTTCCAAACGGCTGACATGGATAACGATTATTGTTTTGATGTTTATTAGGTAATGATCATGCAGTGCAAAAACCAAGAGGTAGACCATTAGCAGCTCAAAAGAAAGCTCCTGCTAAGAACAAAGTAAGAAACGAAACCCTATCTTTGTAAATTTTAATGATGCAAATTTGACTGATCATGGCTTTTTTTTTTTTTTTTTTTTTATGATGGGTGTGAGTAAATTTTAGTTTTGTTCAGCTCCATACTCAATTTTTGTTGTGCAATTTGTGCTACTTTTTCCCGATTTTATGTTAGACAATTAATTGTGATTCTCAGGTGCGTTATGGAACAACTTATGTTAACGTTGACCTGCTGAAAGGCGTATGATCGACAAAGAGGCTATTAGCAGAGTCTTTTCCAGATGGGCAGAAAAAGATAGTATCACAAAAACATGCCATTTTTAGAAGGTTGTTGGCCGGAATGGGAATGGGATTTTGCTTCCAGATGCGAATGTAGAGATTTATGCCTGAACCACCTCACTACCTCACTGGTGAGCTCTTCTCCTTTTGCTTTCTTGAAGTTATGTTCAACAAAGAACTGTACGCCTGTTTCTTAAGGGCGTTTGGATTATGTGTTTGAATTATCGCTCTCATACTAAATCCAACATAATTACCTATCTAATAATTTAATCCAAGTACGTTGCAACACTGTCTACTATAGCATGTTATGTTATAGCATGTTGATTTAGCTATGCTAACTTATAATTATGGTACTTTGTATATGTATTCCAAAGCTTATAAGACTGCATTAATGATCATAATCAGAGTCATCTTTTGTTGGTTTTGCATGAAATCCGAAGGTATAAATTCTAGGTATCTCGACATGGACGTTCAGAACAACAAAAAAGTCGGCAAGCTATGTTACGCTAAAAGTACAGAACTTCAGCCAAGTCAGCGTACTACTAGAGTATTTTCTTTTGAATTTTATAGCATTTTTTTAGTTAACGTTCAAAAGTGTACCAAAGAACCTATATGTGGGAAGTATAGCGATTCTTATGGCAATTTGGGTGATAAGTTGTTCTCTTTTGCTGTTTATTATGTTGATTTATTTGAGCAAAAAATCTATTCTGCTGATGTGTTGAATGATGTTTGGTTCATAATATTTCTACCTGTTTTGCAAAGGGATTTGGTTGAAATACAATGTTGACTTTTTGTGCAGCAACAATTTGTTTTTGCTGAACTACGTACAATGCAAGCATTGTTTGACAAGTATGGATCTTATTAGTCTTTAAAAAGCTTACTAAGTCTTAATTTATAAGTTTTTAAAATGATGCTGCTCCGCGGCAACGCGCGGGCAATCATGCTCGTTCTAGTTCACGCGATGAAGCTCCCCCGATTATGCCTACATGTAACGAGGATACTCGTTTCATAGATAATAGACAGAAAGATCAAGCATTTTCTCCTTACCAAAGACAAAATGCCATGGAGCAAGGAAGCAATAGCAGCTTTGTTCCTTTCGTTCCATTTCCACCCGACTATTTTACCAAGAAAAATGATCGGCAACAGCCCAAGAGCACAGATACAACAGTGAAACTGACATATAATGCCACACATGGTAATAATTTTGTTCAAGGAACAGGAAACAAACAGATGAGCAGCAAAAATAACATGAATTCAGCATCGTCTCTTGGCAACAGAACTCTATATAGTGGAAATACAAATACTGATTCATCTAATAACGAATTTAGAAGAAATGAGCCTAGACCTGAAACCTCGCACCTTGGTCAACAAACACCAGAAAACATGAATGTTAGGAGTGAAGATGTTGCTCTTCCTGTAGAGGTAGCTGCTCCAGTACCTGCTCTTTGTGAGCTCATGGATATCATGTTTGCTTTTCAGCTACAGTTGAGAAAGTCACTTGCCCATGGTGGTCTTGTCCGTGGACTTCATGGGGCTGTAAATCCATTATGAAGCATGCTGCTCAACTTTGTGTTTTGGCCAAGGATTGTGACCAGCCCGACTACATAAAGTTGTTGATGCAATGGTTGTGTTTCTTTTTCTGGTGCCTGTGGTCTATGACAAATATGAGGATAAGATTGACCCATTGCAGAGAAGCCTAGATTGAAATCAAGAAGCGATATGCCATTCTCGATGCTAAAGTGCTATGTAATATAACAAGGTTAGCACGTCTTTGCTTTTATATACTAATTTATCAATCCTCGTTGCACGTCTATGCTTGATCCTACTTTATCAATCCGTGTTATGTTGTGGATGCTTAAGCTGATTTAAAAGTTATAGCTTACAAATGTAATGATAGTTTCACTTTCTTGCTGTTTACAGTGATAGTAATATTATGAGGTTTTATTCTGGTAGAGCAGTACAAAAAGCTCATTTTAAAACTTTAGACAGTATACTTTACTCTTTTAGAGTGTTTCTCAGGATATGTATTACACTATTACCACAACATACAAGCTAAACATGATAAATAAATATATGTTTAATGGAAAATGTTGCATATTTTCTTTCACACATGTGTAGTGAATTACTTTGACTGAATTTATAGTCAATTTGTTTACAATTAGTCATATGAAATTGTCAACACCAAATGGTGGCTACATAAATTTAGAACTCTAAGTTATGATGTAGACTAGATGTATAGTCTTTATCATATCCTTGAAATATGAAAAAAATAAAATAAAATTGATGTGTAGGCTCTGGTTATACAGCCACTTGTTGCTACATTATTTGCTTCAATGATATCACTGTTACTTACACTTATGCTCCGGTGTTGCAGGAGCCTATTAGTGCGGAGAAGATTATGGAAATCGACAAGCACATTGGCTGTGCCATGAGTTGTTTAATTGCAGATGCACATACAGTGTATGCACGAGTTGAGACTCAGGTGACATGAGCATTCGTCACTATATTGTTACCATGAGACATTAGTATTATATTATCTTTTTCTTGCTTCAGAATTATAGGTTTTCTATGGTGAACTTATGACTGTCGAGTCCACCACCCAAGCCTTGTGCGATCTGGCTGCGATTTGGTGGGGGAGAGGAAGAATGTATGGTTAGCACTTCAAGACTTTAGTATTAAACACACTTCCTAGCAAGTTGCTCTGAATTATTACCATCTATGTTTTATCTTAGTATCATTTGTACACAAGTCTGATTAGAATGTTTCAGTTATGGTTTTCTTTAATAATGGCTTATCTGTGCATGTATATGCATTTTTCTTAGATGTTATAAGCCAAAAAGAGATAGGTTTCCTGTTAGGCAACTTACTGGGCGTTGAAAGGCATTATTGGTTCTAGTAGGGGTAACAGCGTTGATTGTTGTCGTATTACCCGCATTTGTGATATGTGTAGCCATCGTAATATATGGTTGTAGGGTGCCTTTGTGTGCAAGTAGGGATAGCTGATGTGGTTTAAATGTGATTCACCATCACTGGGTGATGTCACAAGGTGCATAATCAGTACATTAGGTCCCATGATCTCATCAACTGGTCACGTAGCTTTTTTACAAATTTAGTGCATACAAGTACATTAGTAATATGGCAGCGTTGACCTGTATGGCCTTACTAATACGAATTCCTTGCTATTTTTTTTTTTTTTTTTTTTTTTTTTTTTTTTTTCACTTTTAGTATATAAAATTTTATCCAGGGCAACAACAATTATAGGGTCTCAAGTTGCACATTTTTCCCATACAAACTTAATTGATACAAACCCCAAGCAAGTATTCACCAATGCATTTTGAGAAAAATATGATTCTTAAGATCACAAATTGGCGGTAACATTAGGAAACAATTGCATCAAGTATCCCATTTGCATCGCTGGTTTCTCCAACGTTGCCAACTAAAATATTGGACACCATTTTTTCACACATGGAGGGTATTGACATCATTTTTCGCATGTGAAGAGCATCAGATATGAAATTCTCTTCTATAGAACTTACAGATTTGGCAAGCTCTTGAGCTCTATCATCATCAAAACTCAGTGTACCTAGTGAAAACTAAAATTTATTGATGGAACTAGTATTTGTTCCCCTCTCAACAGTGCACTCATGGTAATTCTAATTGTCGTTGTGGAGGTGATTTTAATATGTATGTGCGCACATGTGTGTATATAGATTTCTTCATACACTTAGGAAGTCATGTAGAGCATACATGGTACAGAACTGAGAACACTTCTCTTGTTTTATTGTTAATTAAATGTTTGTTTTACTTTATATGCAGAGGCGCTGAGCCAAATCATATAAATTATACATAAAAATGGTATCACCCAAAAAGAATAGTTGGTACTCACGTAGCTTTTTTACATCGGTATTAGTAAGGCCATACATGTCAACTCTATGCTTCCTTTGGTCTTTCTAGTAGTCGGGTTGCTTTGGTCTTTAGTAATATGGCCTAGGAACGGATTGCAGCCAAGCAAGTCCTTCAGGATAGGGCTAATGACGATTTATGAGGTATTCCTAGAAACCAGATTGGGGATGTCTATTGGTTCTGGATCGCTAACTGACCACACTGTTTTAGACATGTAGAATCTCAATGATTTAGCTAAGGCGTAGATATGTATATATAATGTGCAGGTTATTATTACATCTAATGTGAGTAAAGATGTATGCATTAGGGATCGACTTTGGGTTACTAACTTTTGACCCGCTTGACATGTTCCTTTCGACTTTTCGATTTTAGCTTGTGGGATCAAATGTTCCATTATTGGTCGCCTCCAACTTCGTAAGACGAATTTGATAATGGTATATAGATTTTGCTATGTTGGTCGTATCTTTTATATTAGTTTAAGATAGTACACCTAGTGAGAATTGTTAAATTACATTACTTCATTTCTAGGACATAAGTACCACAAAACTAACTTAGAAACAATTTTGACCCATTTAAATATAAATGAGTCGATCGCCTTTTCTTTATCTTAGGTTAATATGATCACTCAAAAAATTTAGCCAACAAGTAATATAGTATCTCTTAACGGCCATCAAACCTCAGACTAAAACTAAGTGGTGTTTAAGTTTAACTTACAGAACTAATGCAAATTTTGCAGGATGCACAACTATTGCTGTTGGACCCTAGCCTACAACCACATGCCAAATTATCACATTGTTGTCACTCCAATCGCTAATGTCCTAGTATGGGAATCATGTTGTTTGATTGATTTATGCTCACTGTTATACAGCTATATAGCTTGGAGTAAAAACAATATTAACCTTATTTGATATTTTATAGCTTTGACTAGTGAAATATTAGTTTCACTTGTGACCTTGTTTTATGATTACTTACATTTTAAAGATGCGTGAAAAATTGGTTACATGTGTAAATATATGCTTCGTAGCTTTTCAAGATACGTGAAAAACTTTGTCACATGTGAAAATATATCTTAACTTGGTAATATGTGAAAATTTATCTTCACCTGTGAATAAACTTTCTTAACTAGCTTTTTATTTTATTATTATTATTATTTTTTGAACGGCCATTTATTGAAAACTCTCTAGCAAGACGCTAGAGACCAACAAGAAAAACATATTATAGATTACATGGAGTTGGAACAAGCTTTGATTGGATCATCGACAAAGGTATCCTTTCTAGGGGCTTTCGAGTCGAAGCAAACCCAATTGCGATATCGCCAAATGATCCAAGTTGTACTTTGAATAACAACATTGAACCGAGTCCCCCTAAGTGATTAGAACAAGCTCCAATTTTGATTAATCATCCATACCCCACCAAGTCTTGCAAACCCGATTTGAAATCGCCAAATGATCCAAGTTGTACTTTGAATAACAAAGATCGAACCAAGTCCCCTAAGTGATTAGAACAAGCTCCAATTTTGAGTAATCATCCATACCCCACCAAGTCTTCACCATGGACCATAAATCTTTAGCTATTGTACATTCCAAAATATACTTTTTCTTTGTGTGTAAATAAATTTTTTACAATAAATACGCGTACATTTATACATGACCATATATTTTTTTCGTAAAGCGAATAATCTTTCTTCAATAGTAAATATAACATTATACATTAGCATATACTTTTTTCTTCAAGCATGAATAAACAATATTCACTAGTAAATACATTTAGCATATATTTTTATCTTCGTGTGAATTAACTTTCTTCAAGAGTAAATACACGACGCTTATATACTTTTATCTTCGCATGTGAATTAACTTTCTTCACTAGTAAATGCACGTAAGTTTATATACTTTTATCGTGATGGTAAATACATGTGTGTTTATATACTTTTATCTTCGCGTGTGAATAAACTTTCTTCGCTAGTAAATACATTTAGCATATACATTTATCTTCGTATGAATACACTTTATTCACTAGTAAATACACGTACGTTTATATACTTTTATCTTCACGCATCTTAATACGAGACATATAATTTCACATGTGAACAAGTTATTCACGTATTTTAATAAGTTGTGAGACATATAGTTTCACATGTGACCAAGTATTAGACATACATTTTCACATGTGACTAAGTTGTTCATGCATCTTTAAAATCTACGAGACATATACAAGACACATACTTTCACATATGACCAAGTTATTCATGCATCTTAAAAGCTATGAAACATATATTTTCACATGTGCCAAGTTGTTCACTCATCTTAAAAGAGTATGAGACATGTATTCTCACTTGTGATCAAGTTATTTACGCATCTCAATAAGCTACGAAAATATAGTTTCACATGTGACGCTTATGAGACACATATTTTCACTTGTGACAAAATCGCTCACACATCTTCATAATTTATGAGACATATAGAAGACATATAGTTTCTCTTGTGACCAAGTGTTGTTCACCCATCTTAGTTATCTACGAGACAAAATATTTCACATGTGACCAAGTGATTCACGATCATAAAAAGCTATGAGACATGTATATTCACATGTGACCAAGTTGATCACATATCGTAATAAGCAACGAGAAATACACATATAGTTTCACATGTCACTAAGTTATATTAAAAGCTACGAGACATAGAGTTTCATAGTGACCGATTGTTCACGATCTTATAAAGATATAAGACATGTTTCACATGTGACCAAGTTATCCACTCATTTTAAAAAGCAAAGAGATATATTTTCACATGTGACCAAGTTATTCACGCATCTTAAAAAGCTACAAGACATATAAATTGACATGTGACCAAGTTATTTCACGCATTTTAAAATGCTACGAGATATATTTTCACATGTGACCAAGTTATTCAACCATCTTAAAAAGCTGTGCGACATATATTTCACATGTGACCAAGTTATTAACGCATCTTAATATGCTACAAGACATATAGTTTCACATGTGAACAAAATTTTCTTCAATATTAAATGCACGTACATTTATAAATGAGCATATACATTATTTTCGGCGTGTGAATAGACTTTCTTCATCGTAAAATATACTTACATTTATAGATGAGCATATATTTTTTCTTCGCATTTGACTTAACTTTATTAACTAGTAAATGCACATACGCTTATACATGAGCATATGCTTTTTCATTGCGTGTGAATAATCTTTCTTCACTAACAAATACACGTATTTTTTTTTCTTCGTGTGAATAAAATTATCCGTATGACTTAGTATTCAAAATAAGAATCATATAATAATTTAATTAAGTTAACGGGTATTTCTAATGTACCATTAAAAATCAAGTTTCATACAATTTCGCATATCGATTCAATGTTCAATACAAAATGAATCGAGCAACCGAGGTCCTAAAGTCCCGATAATGTTGAGCACTAAGACATATATTTTGCTAAGCGATGACCTGAAATGGAGCTACTTCATTTCCTTCATGTTGCATTATCTTGGTTATGATTCACAGCTCTTTTATGAAAGATGAACAATGTAAATTAGTTCATCTTGATGCTTCAAGAAACCTTGGTTGGCTCCTTTAACAACATGTAACTTGTGGTTCGGTATAATCTTTGCAAACTCTAATGCCTCTTTGGCTCGAATAATTGTATCATCAGACCCATGAAGAAAATTAGTAAACCAACCTAGCACTGCAACTCAGATACAAGATTGATCCATGCTCTAGTGTAGATGAAACTTAGTAAATAATACCACAGCCTTGCAGAAATTTTAAAATATATAGTAGTAATCTATTTTAGAAATGAAACTGTAACATACCTTACCGTAGAAGGTGATGAAGCATAGTGCATAATCATCTGGACAACATGTAGAACACATTCCCATAAGAAATGACCAAAAACAAATTCATCAAATGGATGCCCAATGCTCAACAAACGTAAGCTACATAAACATGAAAGTAACTGAATTTTCTTATAAATTTTTATTACCAAAGAAAAGAAATATACTTTTCACCTCATGTGTAGCGCAGATTATGAGCAATGGTTCATCGATTGAGTACCGTGCAAATTTGAAAAGAAGACTCGACAATATTGATGCAATTATTCATGAATAGGTTAATGGGTCAAAATTCACCCAAAGTGTATTCTTGATGCATATTTGCACATAACCTATTAAATTGCCCTATTTTTGAAACTTAACTATTAAAATAACATAGTTTCTTTTATCATATGTATTAAACTACCCATCTATCAAACTAGTTGGGCAAAAGTGTAATAAGTTAACCTAGCCCGACCCAAACAGCTTCCATTTCTATCTAACAAGAACTAACTGCTTTGACTAGTTACCAACTTGCCCAACCCACCCATTTTGCCACCTCTAGTGGTAAGAGATGAAATGGAAGTTTTGCCTTTCTAGTATTTTCACCTGATATTTAGGCCATACGATGAGCATACCTATTGTATTTCCATTCCCGCTAAATCCTTGCCACCTGATTGTCCACCCACCACATTGATAGCCCAGATTATCAGCAAGACTTTCAGCAACCAAAATCTTTGACCCATATTGGGTAGGGGCAGGATTAGGTAATTTACTTGTTTCCCATTCTTCAGCAGCACTAGCGATTTCCTTACCGCCTCCCTTGCTAGTTCTCGGTGTGCCTATATTTCTAAAAAGATAAATAACAAACAAATAAATTAGATAAATTGAGTGATCAGTTAAAACAAACCGAGGACATCACTGGCATTATCTTACATGAAACATAAAACAAAAGGAATCATATACACATCGATCTATATCTTCATCAACTACTACATAATCAAGGTATTCATCAACATAACTAATCTATTAATCCGTAAAACATATCATGTATAATAGCCGAATCAAAAGAATCATGCATTCAAAACCACTTGCACACCAGCCTAGATCCACATACAGTGCAAAATTGATAATGGATATTACCAGTCAAGGGGTGGACTTTTTAGGCTATTTGAAGAGATAAAGCTCCGTAAATTCACCATCGTCACTTCCTTTTGAGGTGACGGTGAAATTAGTGTTGACACCAGCTAACACTTTGAAAAGACCTTGAAATAGCGCAAAATGATATGCAGACACACCACCAATAACCCAGAACTGCTCGTTGAGAAGACCTTAAAATATATGGGTATAACCAACCTTAATCTGCCTATTTTCATTAATGGATAAATATATTATTAATGAAAATAAATGCATAAAGAAATAGTTATTTCCTAATCACCTAATGTATCTTCAATAAAATTAAATCTAATCTCACCAGGTACCATCTTTGTTGTCCGGTAAAGTTACCTCACAATCGCATAATCCACCTATGGATGCAGCTAAATCTTCGCCTTCCATTGTTACAGAAAGCGAAAACATTTTAGAACATGTAAAAGATCAGTGATACCTAAACGTGGCAAGCAAGACCCATTTTCACCAATGACCCATTTTCCATGTATTGGTACACCAAGACTGTGATTTCATCGAGCACAATACCGCAGTCACAACTTAATTAAATTCGTGTGGTTAAGCCTCACAAGGGTCCTAATATCATCATCTTTTAGCTTCACCTTAGTCGTTACTAAATTCCTCAAGACATTTGATTGCTACTCCACCTCAATTAAATTCGTGGGGTTAAGCCTCACAAGGGTCCTTATATCAGCATCTATAAAACATAAATAATCGTCTATAAAACATCAATATCTCTCAGAATGCTTTACAAGTCAAAAACAGAATGCTGAAAATAAACACGAACCTTCTTGGCATGTCTGGGATCTCCTTTTCGATGTCATCCTAACCCTGGTAACCAAAAAATAACAATCGGTTCTCGATCCCAGTATAGATATAAAGAGAGTAACAGAACTTGGTGGTATATTACCTCAGGTTTCTTGTCTTCAAGGTCAGCAATGAACTCCTTGTCATCCCAATCTTGAGGCTGTCATCAATTTGAAATCGATTGGAAGGGACTCTCGTAACATTGTATAAACAAACTTATTGTCCATGTATATAAATTTACCTTTTTGGCCTCGGGGTCCTTAATCGCTTAGGCGGGAGAAGGCCCCAATCGAGTACAAGCTTCCTATCCGCTTTCTACATTATCAATGAGGATAGGTAGGTAGCATCAAGGCGGAGGATGAAGGTATAAACGTGTGAAAGCTAGTCGGTTTCACAAGGGACGCCCTTCGATCAATTTGTTTTCCCGTTGTATGTCAAGATGGCGTGAACCTTCTTAGTGGCATACCCACGTATATCGTGTCCAAACATAATATCGCTGGTTAAAACTTTTAAGCTATGAGCAATACAAACATGAGAAATTATTGATGATAGTTTGGAAGACGGTCCGTGGTAAATAACATGTATGGGTGTCACCATCGAATTTCTTTTGGTCCACGTCCGCCGCTAGGCAATTTCATGTATCCACCACCACAATCAAGCTTCGCTCATGCTTGATGTAAAATTGGAAGACGAGTGTTTTATCCTTATTGTTGAATCTGTGGTACTCATTGAAATGGCGTAAAATATGTAGTCTTCACCGGTCTTGATGCCTATTATTTAGGACACGAACAAAGTTTGTCGACAACTTACATCCACACAAATATTTTTGATGTAGAAGCATTTACAATCAGTATAAAACGAATGGATAAAGTGTTTACCTTTATCGCTGGCATCTCCATTCCATTTACCGATATGTAATTCCACTCCCCAACCATGTTGTCTTTTTTTCGGTCTGATTTAACCTAATCGGCTTTCCATCCATCCGATGCAAATCAAATATAGGTTAAAATAGCATATATCGAAAATTAGCTATATGAACGTGAAACTTATTTTCTGAAGAGCTAAATTTTACACAAGGCACATCTTGAATCTTTGATAAATTATGAATGTTTCGTCACGAAATCACAAAGGTGAATGAAGAACTCAAGTTGTTCAAGCTATATGAACATGTCACGACATTAACATTCAACGTGAATGAAGAACTCAAGTTGTTCAAGCTATAAAATGCGAATTCGTTATTTTATGTTTTTCCGCTTGGAACCATGACAAGACATGCACATTAAAGTTTACACAAGCCACGTGCTGAAAGCTAACACTATAATAAAACTGTCTCTGTCAAAGTATAGGCATATTAGTGTACAACCATTCCTGATCAAGGTCATAATTTGCTTCATCTTTGACACAAGAGTAGATGAATTCCAGCTTAAAAACAAGAATAAGAAAGAACAAACTCAATTGAGCTGTAAAGTGTTCCACTAGACGACATTCTGCTAAATCATAACTGCAAATAAAACTTTTGGAAAGGAAACAAAGTTCTCACTGCAAACAACCATTCTTGTAACATGATTTGATCAGCTAGAACCTATGAAAGCTCATAAATGGTAATAAAGCAAACATTGGCCTAAGATTGATTTTTTGCCACAAGAATCAAGCTTTTTTGCCATAATCTCATGTGATAAAATTGGTTAAAATATAAAATCAAGATAACTTAGTTCAAACTAAGTCACCAATACATATACTGATATACTCGCTAGAAGTAAATACTAGCTTGAAGTTTTTTCACACGCAAGAATGTTTAGCAAATAACGCAACTTCCAGAAATTATAGAAACATCTATTTTGGAAATGAAGTTAAAGTATACCTAATTGCAGAAGGTGATTCAGCTGCAACGACAGAAGTAGAAGGTGCTTGCTCAAATATCTTTTGTACATTCACTAGTTTGCAGAAGGTGATTCATCTGCAACGACAGAAGTAGAAGGTGCTTACTAACAATTAGTCAAACTACATATGTTTCAAATTTTACATAACATGTCTAAATATTAGGTTTATCTAGACATTTTACATATCATATTTTGTTTTATATTACTTACCAGATCTCAACCATGAGTTGATCGTCTTGAAAAAAACCTGCTTTTTGTTAATGTATCATCATTTTAGTAGCCAATGCTACAAGAATCGAGATATATGAAAATTTCTTCAAATGTGAAAGGTATTCGATATCATTTCTCCACATGTGAAGAGCATTCGATATAATTTAGACTTACAGTTTAATTGTTTCAGTTTCGTGGGGATATATGCAAATTTCTTCACATGTGGAGGGTGAATATCATTTCTTCACATGTGAAGAGTTTTCGATAGAATCTATACTTACAAAGAATAGCATCTAACATGCTTTTGAGACGATCTAATGAAGCAACCATAGAGAGTGCCAATCAATCGCAATGTTGTGAATCTGCTCCCCGTGGTGCATAGGACCAAAATGGGAGGTTCAAGTCTTATTAAAGAAATATAGGAAACCATGTCAAAATTTGAAGAAAAATAAACTATACTAAATGAGGTAGGCTATATTAGTTTCAACCGCCATAAGTTTCTCTTTATACATAATTAATATAGAAGACCTTGAACTGGGAGGTTCTAGTAATGAACTAAGCTAATAATGAGAGCCAATTAAAACATCAATCTATCTTCACATGTGAAGAAAACTAGCATTTCAATGAACACCGTGTGCACTGACAAATAACGAGAAAAAGACAAGTTCAACTTTCATTTTCTTCATCAAGTTTACATAATCATCTAAATTACTCATCAACATAACTAATACCTAACCTAAAACATATAAAGCGTGACAAGGAATTTATCTAGATCAAACATTCGAATAAACTTAATTCGCCTTGAAATTTTAATTCGAAAACAACTTGCTCACATGTGAAAATTAAATTCGAACAACTTGCTCACATGTGAAAATTAAATTTAAACAACTTATTCACATGTGAAAATTCTTGACTAGACTCTCTTGAAAAAAAAAAGAAAATGTGTAATCTCTCCATGTATCTCAACTTCAACAAAAAAGTTCAGATTTTATCATCATCCAAAAACGCGAAGGTATGGGAGTGTTTGCAATTGGTTATTAAGACCCGCTACATTGTTGGCAATCATCGTAACATAATGCAATAAATGATTTACACTCAAAACGCAAAATTCGAATGCATACAATTTGTTTTATAACCAAGAAGGGTCACTTTGTTTGAACTAAAAAGATTCACCAATACATGGTACATAGATTCATATAGTTGCTACAAAAAAATACTAGCTAGAAATTTTCACACGCGAGAATGTTAAATCAAATAGCGTAACTTCCAGAAAATATAAAGCAATCTATGAGAATTGAAAAAAACAATATACTAACTGTAGAAGGTGACATGTCTATACCACAAAAGTAAAGAGTGATTGCTCATTTGGTCCTCATGTTGAGAAAGTACTTACAAGAAGTTCTTTTTATTTCCTGATATAACAGCCTGGGTGAAAGGATCCAAAATCAGGACATAGCAAATTGTAGTAGCATACTAGCATACATTGATGTTAAGAGAACCTATAAACATGAATTGCTTAATAATTCTTTTCAAATCTCAACCATGAGTTGATCGTATTGAAAAAAAATAATAATAATAAAATAAAATAAAAACTTCTTTTTTGTGAATGTATTATCATTTTAGTAGCTAATGCTACACGAACTGAGATATATGAAAATTTCTTCACATGTGAATGGTATTCGATATAATCTATTCACATGTGAAGATTTAATACAACTTACTGTCCAATCAGCGAATAAAGTTCACAACTTTCCCAATATTGGTGCAGGACTTTCAACTAACAGTTGGTATACATTAAAAAGAAGCACAATATTTAATTAATGATTGAAGAACTTGCTCACATGTGAAAATTAAATATAGTTCTCACTTTCAATAAACCAAACATACGAACAAACAATACAAATAGACCATTTTTTACCTCATAATCTCTAAATTGTCATCTTGCACCGGATCCGATGAACAAGTCTAAGAAATGATTCAAGATCACAAACCACCAACAAAGACAATCAGATTCACATGTGAAGACAAACTATACATTTTATCAAACACCTAATGTGCATTGATATACGACCATAAAAACAACTATATTCACATGTGAAGATAAACTCTACATTTTATCAAACATCTAATGTGCATTGATAGACCACCATCAAAGACACATTCACCTAGATCTATATCTTCATTTTCATCATCAGTTTCTACATAATCAACTAAATTATTCATTAACATAATTAATTACTAAAATATATGTAACACAAAAAAGAATTTATCTATAATCAATACATCAAAAAAATTATGAATCAAAAACCTATTTCATACTTACTCAATACCTCAATCTGATAAAGTCGTTGATTTAACTCGATTCGAAGAATATATAGTTTTAACGATTAGTTATGGTGGTGGATGGTGATAAGTGATGATGATGATGATGATTATTATAGGTGGAGGATGGTGGTGATCGGTGATGATTACGGTGGTGGATGGTGGTGATTTGTGATGGTTATGGTGGAAGTCGGTGTTCAATGTTGATGAAGTTTGAGAGAGTATATTTGTTTTCACACTTTTAAATGTGAACTCGTGTGTTTTTTGTTTTATAGTAACCTTCAAAGTAAAAGCATGAAAATACATCGATAATTGTATCTTTAGTGTAAATATTAGGATTGATCTTAGTTGTTGGATTGATATTAGAAGAGGATTAGATGGAGGGCTAAGATCACTTCTCGCGTTCTCACCAAAATAAGGCTTCTCATTTGAACGCTTGTCTATATATATATATATATATATATATATATATATATATATATATATATATATATATATATATATATATATATATATATAATTGATTAATACAATATATATATATATATATATATATATATATATATATATATATATATATATATATATATATATATATATATATATATATATATATATATATATATATATATATATATATATATATATATATATATATATATATATATATATATATATAAACTTAAAGTTGTAAAAATAAGATCAAGTCTAAAAACCACTAAAACATTTATAAATAACAATTTTAGCAATAATACACATAAAATAATATTTTAATACAAATTAACATTTTAGCAACCAATAACCAAATGATACATGAGTTTGGATTAGTGATACACACGACACACATTACACTAATAAATATTCAAAATCGATACATACAAAACTCGATACACATTACACTTCTAATCAAAGTGTATCACCTAAGTTTCAGAATTTTAAAAGAAATCTATCGAGACTTTAACAATTTTAGTTGTAGTTAATAAAAATTATTTTTTGTTGTAAGGAGAGTGTCGCTTGTCAAATTTTAGTTGGATCTCATTTAATAACTTTAAGTTTGATCTTATTTGATCTAGATTTTATATATATATATATATATATATATATATATATATATATATATATATATATATATATATATATATATATATATATATATATATATATATATATATAAATCATTTTCTCACTTTAACAAACGAGCACGATACTCTTTTTCATCTTTACCAATTACTACTATTATGTATAAGTAGTGTTGAAGATCACTTACCCATGTTAATAGTGTGTCACAACTCACAATATCTTATTGATGATCATGCATGTGAAATCATTTGAACATGTATTGAAACTATCATTACATACAAATACCCATTTCTCTTAGAAAAACATGATGTTTAAAGTAAATGTTATGCCAAAAAACTCATGCATTAGTTAATAACACTTACTAAAAGATTGGTAAAGGATAATTTATATCCTATGCATTCCATTGTCTTTTTGTAACATGAATGTTTGTGTTATAACTTGTTTGTCAAAAGTTCATAAATATAGGTTATTATAATTAAAAATAACCTACTACAATGTGTATCATGTGCAAATATATGTGAATTTCATTCATCATATCATACACTCAAATTCTTGTTTCATTTTAGTTGATAAAACTTCCATAAGAGTGATAGTGTTATCCTTTTAGACAAGCATATTTGGTGAATAATACAATATGCCTCATTACAATTGTGCATTAAAACCATACCTTGCACATAGCCTTCCTACATGCATAAAGATAAAAAGAACATATAGCTAACATGTACTTTAAAATGATAAAAAAAAGGTACATCATTATGACTAGGAACGGAATTCTCCTATCAATATTTTAACGACGGCCGGAATAAGATGACGAGGAAGATAAAAAAGGTTGTTGTGTTAATAAAATAACTATGTGAAGGTGGTCACGACATAAGCGATGATGTTGTCGACCTCAACCTTTTTGAAGAAGATTAAAACTACATGTTTTGTTTTACAATTGGACCAAATAGTTCGGAATATTATTCTTCATCAATTTACTTAATGAATGTTATTTCTTTAGTTGCTCATATAGAAATTTTTCTGCTTAGCCACAATCAATGTATACGTAAATCAATGCACTTTAATAAATTATAATAGCCCAATTTTAGCCTCCCGAATGTGTTAGCCATGTTCATGTACAATAAAACTCAAAATAATTTTTAGCGTAAAAATACTTTTGTCGTGACTAAATAATGTCTTTATTTGTTGTAGATATTAGAGACTATATACAAAAATTGTGAAGTAGATGTATCATCAAACTCTTTTAAGATTCAAAAGAACGAACGAGATGAACACTTCTTTTTTGTTACTTGAATTTTAGTATGCATCATAAAAATTTATAATTCATTAATATCTTTACCAGTTGGGCTATATTTTAAAATACTTCATTAATCGAAAGATTTCATGTTTTCCTTTAGCCATATTAATACACAATATGTGAAAATCAATCTAACAATCTATCTCAAAACTCCATACGCACACCAAGACCTAAAACTAGTTATTAGATATAGGGTTTTATATCGATGCTACCTAACTTTCCCATTTGTTCGCCCAAGTTACCAAACTTTCATTTTGTTCACTTTAAAGCATCGAACTTTAGTTAAGCATTCAACCTTCATTTTCAAGATAATCAAGGTAACCCAAATGCATTTTTTAGATAAGTTAAGTAACCCAAATGCATTTTTTTAGGTAAGTTAAGTAACCTAAATGTCTCATTTTACAAATTCAGTAACCTGAATGTCAACTTCGTGTAGTCCAATACCCTGTTTGCACAAAAAAAAAGTTTGATAACTTAGGCGAATAAAGTTAAAAAGTTGGGTAACCTATCTATCTATAAACCCTTAGATATAAAACTAGTCAAACTGTCACACTTATAACTACGCCTTATGTAGGATATATATGTTTTATTAATAGTTGTTAGATATAAAACTAGTCAAATTGTCACACTTACAACATTTACAAATTACAATGCTCAAGTCTTTAATGTCTTTTTATTATTCTATAAAGCGTTTTGAAAAAGTTTTTATCATTATATTAAAAGTTTTTTTGAAAGCTTTTTATGAATAACTCGATAAACTTGAAGCTTTTGTCAAAAGCTTTTCCTCTCATTGTTCTTATTCTATTATATTTTTTCATTTATGACAAAGCTTTTTAAGTATTGGAGTAATGAATTTTAACTAAATTATGAGTGAGTAAAATACAATAAAACGATGAGTAACTAATGTAGAAAAGTCTTTTAAAACTTAAGCATTGTGAATGCTGTTATAACTAGTTTAAAATATTCCAAGGAAAAACACAGCATGCAAATAATATGACATTGAATATGTACCAAATAGTCTAACACCGCCAACAATGTGTAACATGGTTACATGGGTTTAAAGACTAAACAACAAATATTCATGAAGCATTACGGAGTACAATTATCACAAATTCAAGTTGCCAATTATTTGATGGTGGTCAACCAAAAGTTGCCATTCACAAGTACAAGAAAGCATCCTATGATGATGGATCTTCAATATTAAATTTACTCCATGCCTAAAACTCGTAATATTGTGTCCAAAAGCCGTTAACTTTTCCCTTCATATTTCTTGATGGTATCGATTGCAAATTCACCAACCATCACATCATGTTGAATGGTTTTCTTTCCTTTGACATAACTAGTAACCAAGTCCGGTGCAATAGTCACTTTTCTTTTATCTTCATTTTAGTGCTACATTAGCTTTGTTGGAAAAAATAATTTTGCAAAATGAGTTTTTGCAAAATTTGGACACTATTTAATATATGTATATGTTATATATATTTATATTTCTTGGTAGCTTTATGCTCTCCTCGACGAGAGCTTCGAACGAGCTAAAGTGATGTCCAAAATGAAGTTAATATGACGGAGATATCGTGTCCAAAGTGGGACACGTGAAATATAAATTTGAGAAAATTAACACATCCCACATCGCCTAGAAAAGGAAGTGGGAGTGTGTTTATATAGAAATCTTGATATGAACCTTTAAAATGATTTGTTGGTTTACTCCAACACCTACGTCTTGTGCGCAGAGGCGGTGCGATTTCAGGCCAAAATGGGTTTGAAGCTTCAACTCATGCGCGACCATGACACGAATGTAGCTCGAAGCCTCGCATGCGTGCGTATCTTTTCTTTGGCGATTTCGCTTCCGGTTTTTGTGTCGGTTTATATTGAAACCAATATCTTATCTTGGTGAACAAGATAGGTTTTCAAAGATAAATAGAACCCATGTCTCATCGGTTTTCACGTACGAAAACGAGCTCCTCTCGAGACATATACCGTTAGCCTCGATCGAAACACGAGTGCTCGTGATCTTTCGTGCAAGTAAGTCTAGTCCGTCAGACAATGACTTTGGACGTAGACTACTGGGAAACAGACGGCGAATCTGTTTTAAGGGAATCGTGTTAAACACGAGCCTCGTTCACGACTTTTTACTGCTTTCTTTTACATATCATTATAGAGTCTGTCTTCTGCTTCTACCCATTCTGTCTGTTATTTAATTTACTGTTTCTTTTATTTCTGTTAATTTATTTACTGTCATTATAATCTGAGTTTATTAATTAAAGTGTACACCGTCTCCCACAGTCTTAAAACAGACTCGGTTTAACCGAATTTAGAACACTTTGTTATAAAATCGGATTAATAATTAACAGGATTGTATAAACTATTTTCTGTCGAAACCTTGTTGAGTTTCTTTGGAAATCGGTTTCTTTTAAACTGTTTTATACATACATATTTGGCTTTCAGATCTATAACGTTTTTTAAGCAGTTTATCTTATTAGTTTATATCGAAACCAAGATTGAGTTTCTAATAAACTGATTTACTTGATCCATCGAAACCAAGATAGAGTTTTGTTGAATCGGATCCGTACAAGTAGATACCAATTTACAACGGCTTGTTTGACTGCTTGTGTTTGAATTCTTCGTGATGACAAACACCACTACCCCTCCTGTGACTACTCCCGCGAACGTAATGGTGCGCCGATTACCAACACGAGCTAATCATCTTTGAGAAACCAGAGAAATTCGGGCAGGTGAATTTCAAGAGGTGGCAGAAGATGTTCTTCTATCTCACTACTGAACCCTTGCGGTTCTTAAAAGAGAACCCATCTAACGTGGAACCTCCCTGCGAAGGTCAATCCTCACAATCACAAAGTTGTTCAAGCCTTGGAAGCATGGAAACATTCGATTTTTGTGTCACAACTATGTTCGAATGGTTTGGTTGATTCTTTGTACAACGGTATCTTGAAGACCAAGCGCCCCAAGAATTATGGGAGTCATTGAACGCAAGTACAAACCGAGGATGCCGGTACAAAGAAGTTCGTGGTAGCTCGTTTTGGATTACAAGATGGTTGATTCAAAGAATGTGATAAGTCGAGTTCAAGATCCGCAGTTTTGCTACACGACATTCATCTTTGAGGAATGACCTTGAGTGAAACTTTTCAAGTTGTCATTATTATTGAAAAGTTACCTCAAGTCAGGTAGAATTCAAGAACTACCAAGCATAAGCGAAAGGAGATGAGTGTTGAAGACTTGGTTGTTCGTCTTCGTATTGAAGAGACAACAAACCGGCTCAGAAAACAGTATATGCCCGATTTCAAAAGGCAAATATGGTTGAGCATGTTTCGTCATCTTCAAAGTCCAATGCCAAAGCTAAAGGCAAAGGAAAAGGAAAGAATGGCAAGAAGGGCAAAGGAAGTCCGAGTACCTTGCTCTAAAGTCGCAATTGTGAAAGAAGTTCCAAGGGTGTGTTTAACATGACTGACCTGTGTCACCGTCTCGCTTAATCAGAAGATGTCAAGCGGGTGACTCCACGCCAGAGATAATATGGTGAATGAAGATGTGGACATGATTGCTATGGTGTCGATGTCATTGCCATGATCTCTCGGGTTAACCCGTAGGTTCCAACAACAGGAATGGTGGGTGGATACTGGGCTACCCTGCGCGTGTGTGTCTTGATAAGAGTATGTTTCACTCTTTCGGAGCGGTTGATAGTGGAGAGAAGTCGTACATGGGCAACTCGCAATCTACTGAAATCAATGCAAGGAGATGTAATCTGAAGATGACATCCGAGAAAGAGCTCAAGTTGACTAATGTCTTGTATGTTCGAGAGATTCGCAAGAATCTTGTGCTCGGTCATTTGTTGAACAAGTTTGGTTTTCATCTTGTTTTGAGTCCGATAAGTTTGTTCTTTCTAAGAATCAAGTGTATGTTGGTAGGGGATATGCCCCGAATGGTATGTTTAAACTCAATGTAATGGTTGTTAAGAAAGATATCAATAAAATGAATTTTTCTCGCTTACTTGATCGAAGTCTTCTAATATGTAGCATGGCCGTCTTGGACATGTAAATTTTAATTCAATGCGTCGTTTAATTAAATTTAATTGCATACCTAATTTCCATATTGACTCAAAATATAAATGTGAAACTTGTGTTGAAGCCAAACTTACAAGATCATTGATGAAAGTGTCTAAATCTCATCATTTTATATTGTTAATGCCAAAAACATCCGAAAACACTCGAAATGCTTCAAAATGATAAAATATCACAAACAAGTGTTTTATATGTTTTAAATGCAAAAACATCAAAATCTGGTGAAAAACGTATCAAGTTTGCATAATTGGCAGTTTTAGTCCCCCAAGTTACAAAAGTTGTCAAAATTAGTCCCTGGTAATTCAAAAACTTGTAAAATGTCATTTAAGGTCCATGAGATTCAAAAGTTGTTCAAAATAATCCTTTGAAGTTTAAAATCACAAAATTACAACTTTGGTCCCTCAACTTTGCAAAAGTGTCAAAAATAGTCCTTAAGGTTTTAAAAAAATAAGAAAATAATCAAAATAAACCTTATACTATTTATAAATGGCAATATTGGTCCTTATGATAAACTTTTGAAATTTACAACAAGTCCTCAAAATCCAAAATACATTTAAGGTCCTTAAAGTTTAAAATACAATAATTATATATTTTGGTCCTTGTGTTTATATTATTGGGTGTTTGGCCCTTAAAAGAAGTTTGGAATGTTGATGTGATCGATCCATCAAGAATGGCAGAATTACATTATTGGTCCTTGTGTTTACTAGCTATACAAATTGGACCCTTTATGTTATTATTCCAAATCCAATATTAAACCCAGCTACTGGCCCAATCTCCCCAAGCCCAAAACCAATACCCAGTGTTTAAATAATAAAAGAGCGCGCCACTGTTCACCATCTTCACCCCTACACCTGTTACCACTCAGTCTTCTCCACCTGCTACCCCCACCTCACTGTCTCCTTTCCAGCACATATCTACCACATCACCATGCCCCCTCCACCTTGCAAGCCCACTCACCATCTCATTTAATGCTACAACCTGCTTCAAAGACTTTCCCGCCAAAATTGCCAAATGGCAATTTTGATGACCTGGAATGATCCAAGGGCTGCAAACAAGTGGGATATGATCAGATGTCGACAAGGAACAAAATGAATCAATAAATATCAAGAGAGAAGCAATGTAGCAACCTATGTAGTGTAATTTTAGTTTAAAAATGTCGATTTAATTATGTTTTAAATTCCAGTCTTTGTTTAAGCTTTTAAGCTTTGAAATTAGTCATCTCAGTGTAATATAAAGCTTTTTAAGTAATAAATTTCAAATTCCAAGTACTGAATTTATATTTTGCAAATTTTCAAGTTCCCGTATATGTATGAATGTTAGTTGTAGTGGATGTTATACAGCTACTAAGCTCAGTATAAGCTCACATACAAGCTTTTATATGCTCACTTTAGCTTAATGTTTACTCGTAAAGTTGTTATTCGTTTGTACTTTAAAATTCTCCTAGTCAACAAAAGTCAATTGGCAAACTTCATTGAGACCTAGTCATGGAATTGGGTTGATACAAAGATTGCTTTGGGTTGAATTTGGTTTGAATTAGCTGCAGTTATGGTTCTGTGATAAGCTGCACATAAGCTTAATCATTTGTAAGTTAATTTTCTTTCTAATGTACTGTTTGGATTTGTCTGTGTAATTGTGTTAGAGATTGATTGTGATGTTGTTCTTAACTGATGTACACTACAATAGATCCTTATAGCTCAGTTAAACATAAAAAACTAGTACTTGTTTTATATAAAGTCAACATAGCTTCTAATTTAAATTTGCAGCTTACTGTTGAGATTTCAAATGGCAATTCTAATCTAAGTAGCTTATAAATTAATACATTAGTTTAATTTCACCTTATCATAGCTTATAATAACATAATTAGTGAGTAAAATTAGTTAAAAGTTAATAAAAGTCAAACTGTGTAGTTAAATTAAAAAGTCAAAAATTTCCATTAAGTCGTTTTTGAATAAAATGAATAATTTTATATAGGATTAGATATTAGGATTTAACTTAAGCCCTTTTGGGATATCAAAGTTCAGTTGCTAAACTAAATTACAAAAATACTAGTTCTCTGTTAATCAGCTTTCTAATAGCTTTTTAACTAGCTTCTTTTGGACCACTGTTTGAAAATGGTGCCCTGTGCATTGTGAATGGTCCATTTTGAAAAGCTCACAGAGCTTAATTGTTGGTCTAATCCTGTGATTCTTGGTTCCTCGAGTAGTCAACCAAGTCATCTAGAGGTACTAAGTTTCATTTTCCATTTTGTAGCTTAATATCTAGGGCTGCTATTTACTTGTTTCTTGTCCCATTTTAGTGTAAAACTGCATAAGCAGTGATCTAGTCCCATTTTCAAAAGTTAACCACAAGCTCTACAGTTGTCCTAAGCTTATGCTTTTTAGCTTTATGGAAAGCTTAACTGGTGAGCTTGATGTTTCCAGTGTTCATCTCCAATTCTTAGCTTATTTTAGTGCTTATTTTACTAGCTTAATAGTACCTTGAAACCCAATAGCTGTCCTATGCATTCAGTTGACAGTAGAGCTTATTTGAAGCTTAATTGGTGCTTAATTTTAAGTAAAATTGTTTTTTCAGTATTAATATTAGCTTATTAATAATTTATTAGCTTATTCCCATTTCCCTTTTGCTTATTAAGTAACTTAAAAGCCATTTGGCTTTAATCTTTGCTTATTCAATTTTAAAGCCCATCGTTGGAAAAATAAGCTCTAAATCGCCTTATTGGTGGTTTTCACAAATGTTCCAATTATAAATATTGCTTATTTTCATGTACTTAATGAGTTTGTAAAATAAAATTCCAAAAATAAAATGTTTGAGCAAAAAGGGAGAGGCAGGGGTCGAACCTGAGACCTCTCCGTTATGGGATAGTTATAGTGTACCTGTAACCAATTGCGCCCTTGGGTCTTTTGCGTTACATGTTGCACTTATTAGTTATTTAAGTGGTTTGTGTAACCTTTAGCTTATTTACTTAGGTAGCTTATTAACAGCTTATCTGAATAAGTTGTTAACCCCTTTTTATTTTTCTTAGATTCCCCGTAGTGTAAAGTAGTTTCTATGATTTTTGCAGATTTTTCTAATTAGTTTTAATATTTTTAATCATTTAATTAGTGTAAAGAATATTTAATTCATAATAAATAAAATAATAATCTATCATCTTTCAAATTGGTTGAACGAAAACCGAACCACTTGATATGATACACGACATATGTGATTTGAAATCACTACCCACAAAAATTGTGGCAATAAGTACTTTATCACATTTATTGATGATTGTACAAAGTATTGCTATGTTTACTTAATCGAAAAGTAAAGATGAAGCTATAGATAAGTTTGTTCTATACAAAACGAAGTTGAGAATCAACTTAGTAAGAAAATCAAGGTGGTCCCAAGTGATAGAGGAGGTGAATATGTGTCTCCATTTGTCGACATATGTGCAAAACATGGAATTAGACACGAGTTCACCGCCCCTATTCACCTCAGCAGTACAGTATTGCCGAAAGGAAGAACCTGCACCTTGAAAGAAATGGTTAATGCCATGTTGATAAGTTCGGTCTAAGCCAGATATGGGGCAAGCCATTCTAACGGCTACTTATCTTTTAAATAAGATACCTCGTAAGGAAAAAGAAGAGACCCTTATGAATTATGGATGGAAGAAACCATCATATCAAGATTACGAAAGCGGGGTGTCTAGCAAAGGTAGCTATATCGACCCCAAGGCCCAAAAGATGGACCTAAATCGTGGATTGTATATTCATCGATATGCTAAGAATAAAGGCTTATCGCTTCATTGTACATGATTCAAAAATCCGGATATACAAAAAGGTACATTAATGAAATCAAGGAATGCTTCATTCTTTGAAACTATATTTCCTTGTTTAACGAAGGAAACTGGAAATTCATCTAGAATAGATGAAGAAGTTGTCCAAGATAAGAGACAACGAGATGATAATGATCTCCAAGATGAGAGACAAGATCAAACTGAGGAAGAAGAGGTTGAACCTAGAAGAAGCAAAAGGGCAAGAACCGAGAAATCGCTTGAACCCGATTTTGTTTCTTTTATGGTTGAAAACGAACCTACTTCATACCGAGAAACGGTTATTTCGTAATGGCCTCAATGGAAAGAAGCCATTAAAAGTGAAATAGATTCTATTTTACAAAACCATACTGGGAGCTCGTGGATTTACCTCCCGTTGTAAACCACTAGGCTATAAATGGATCTTCAAGAAGATGAAAGCCGATGGCACCATTGACAAGTATAAAGCAAGATTAGTAATCAAAGGATTTAGACAACAAGAAGGTCTTGATTACTTTAATACATATTCGCATGTTACGCGAATAACCTCGATTAGGGTGATACTTGCTATTGCCGCTTTAAGAAATTTGGAAGTTCACCAAATGGATGTGAAAACGGCATTTCTAAACGGAGATTTAGAAGAAGAAATCTACACGAACCAACCCGAGGGTTTCATGGCTCTGGACAAGAGAACAAAGTTTGTAGGCTTGTTAAGTCATTATATGGCTTAAAGTAAGCTCCCAAACAATGGCATCAAAAATTTGACCACGCCATGCTGAGAGTGGATTCAAAATTAATGAATGCGACAAATGTGCTTATGTCAAAAACACAAATAGTGGATATGTAATCTTGTGTTTATATGTTGATGATATGCTTATCGCTGGCGTGAACGACAAGATGATCAAATCTACTAAAGACATGTTGAAATCAAAGTTTGACATGAAGGATATGGGTTTGGCCGATGTGATCCTTGGAATAAAGATCATACGAACTCAAAATGGACTTGTGTTAAGTCAAGCACATTATGTGGACAAAATTTTAATACTCATAATGCGGGGATTCCGGTTTAGCTAGAACTCCAATTGACACCAAGAAGCATCTATCTAAAAATAGAGGTATAGGTGTTGCCCAATTAGAGTATTAAAGAATTATTGGCATGTTAATGTACTTAATGACATTGTGCACCGACCGACTTAGCATATGTCGTTAGCAGGCTAAGTAGGTATACTAGTAACCCAAGCTATGCACATTGGGCGCTATGACTAGGGTACTTCACTATTTGAGATACAATCATGATTATGGATCGCATTATGATCGATATCCACCGTTATCGAAGGATACAAAGGATGCAAATTGGATATCCGACATAAAGGATTCTAGATCGACTAGTGGATATGTGTTTACACTAGCAGGGCGCTATATCTTGGAAGTCTTCCAAGCAAACCGTTATAGCTAAGTCCACGATGGGATCATAATTTATCGCTAGATAAATGCGACAAGAGGCGGAATGGCTACGCCAATTCGTAGAGGTCATACCAAGGTTTCTAAACCGTAACGCCATTAGTATACATTGTGATAGTCAATCGGCAATTGGCGTAGCTCATAGCATAATGTATAATGGAAAGTCCGACATATCCGTCTGTCGACATAATTCGATACGACAACTACTCTCAACAGAGTTATCTCAATTGACTATGTGAAGTCAAAGGATAACATCGCGGATCCACTTACGAAAGCCTTAAGCAGAGAGAGTTAGTAAGTAAGTCGTTTAGAGGAACGGGACTAAAGCCTTGAAGGAATGAGTTTCTATGAAGGAAAACCTAACCCGCTGACCGGAGATCCAAAGATCCGGGTTCAATAGACAACCTAATCATAGAAATGCGGGGAAGTCACGCCAATGTGGGGAGTTACTAAATATTGTAACTTTCCTAGTCCATTCCTATAACAAATGCGACTTGTCGAGAGGTTAAACATATGGCTTTAATGATTCAGATGAAATCATAAAGCATAATGATTCAAGATGAAATCACAAAACATATGTTTTTAATGATTCAAGATGAAATCACCTATGTGAGAGAGAAGTGGGTCGCTCAAGGAAATGGGGCGCAATTCCTAAGAGCTCTTGCGTAACCAAAGTTAGTATTCATGACCATAACGAATACGAGTACGAGGACTTCACAATGTCGTGAGAGTCTGTGTGAAGTGTAATGTCGCTCACGTAAATGGATAATGAGTTCAAGGACATCGCCTACTCGCATCTAGGAGACTAAGTGCATCTCACAAGGGAAGGTTCAAGGGGTTACACCTACCTATCCTATGCAAGACTTAACCGCAGAAATTTCACCGAAACTTTCGTGTGTTTTCGACCGATTTCCTTTCATATGGGGGATTGTTGGAAAAAATAGTTTTGCAAAATGAGTTTTATAAATTTTGGACACTATTTAATATATGTATATGTTATATATATTTATATTTCTTGGTAGCTTTGCATTCTCCTCGATGAGAGCTTCGCAACGAGCTAAAGTATGTCCAAAATGGAGTTAATATGAATGAGATATCGTGTCTCAAAGTGGGACACGTGAAACACAAAATTGGGAAAATTAACACATCCCACATCGCCTAGAAAAGGAAGTGGGAGTGTGTTATATAGAAATCTTGATATGAACCTTCACGAGTGTTCAAATACTCATCATTTTATATCGTTAATGCCAAAACATCCGAAACACTTTAAATGCATCAAAATGATGAAAATATCACAAACAAGTGTTTTATATGTTTTAAATGCAAAACATCAAAATCGATGAAAACGATCAAGTTTGCATAATTGGCGCTTTAGTCCCCAAGTTTCAAAAGTTGTCAAAATTAGTCCCTGTAATTCAAAACTTGTAAAATATCATTTTAGGTCCTTGGGATTCAAGTTGTTCAAAATAATCCTTTGAAGTTAAAATCACAAATTTACAACTTTGGTCCTCAACTTTGCAAAAGTGTCAAAATTAGTCCCTAAGGTTTTAAAAATAAGAAAATAATCAAGATAAACCTTATACTATTTATAAATGGCAATATTGGTCCTTCATGATAACTTTGGAGAAAATTACAAGTTTGGTCCCTAGAGTTACAAATTGGCAATTTTAGTCCTGGACTTGTAAATGGAATTTTATGCAAAATGGTCCTTGTACTATCAAAGTTTGGCAAGTTCAACCTTGTGATAAGTTTAGAAATGTTACAAGATCAGTCCTCTAAGTTTGCCAAAATTACAAAATTTGTCCTGGTATTAACTAAACCAAACGGACCCTTGTATTATTACAACCAATCCACCCAATCTAAACCCAAACCACGGCCCAACTCCAAGCCCATCCCACACCTTTTAAAATAAAATACCGCCCCCCTGCTTTTCTCCTTCCTTCCTCACACACTCAAACCTCAGAAACCATACCACCACTACCACAGCTTCATTTCCACCTTCCACCTCCCTCCACCTTTACAACATCCCAAAAGAAATTAATGCTCCTCCCTAAAACACGTTACTAAACCCGGTTGTAAGACTTTTCCGCCAAAAGTAGAAATGAAAGGTCCGATGATTTAGACCACATCAAAGGTCAAATCAAGGAATCACTCGTAAGAACACGTGGAAGCTATTTGGGTATAAAAGAGAGGAAGAGAAGCAAGAAATAACCAAGAGTTAGTTTTAGTGTAGTTTAAATTGTCGTTTTAGTGTAATTTTAATTTCGCTTTATTTTAAAAGCTTTCAAGTATTTGTAATCATATTCCAGGTATTTCAAACCTATTTTCAAGATCAATTTCAGCTTTTGATGTACTAATTCGCTTTATGCATTTTCAAGTTCTAATTTCAAAATAAGCAAATGTTGTTAATAAGTGTTGTTGTTGTTTCTAAGCTTGTATAAGCTCTTTACACATCTTATAAGCCTTTTGAAACCTTAAAATCCAATTTTAAATAGCAATTCAAAAATACAAGAAAATTACCAAGAAAATAGTGAGAAAATAAAAATCAATGGAGAAAGGGTAAAGAAGTCAAGCAGGATTGCTTGTGGATTGCTTGGGTTTAGAAGCTTATTGGTAAGCTATTAGGTGGATACTTGATCCTTGTTATCTGCTTTTAATGGATACCATTTGTGCCATTTTCTCATAATTGGTATTTCTTAATATTAGTAGTTAATTCTTGTTTATTTTAGTTTAATCTTGTCTAAACATAGTTATTAAGTTAATGAATAGATTTCTTAGTTTAAACACTTGTTTTAGTACTTAATTCTTCACAATGACCTATTAAAGAGGTGTTTGTTTTATCGTAACTGTGGTTAGAAGTTTGTTGTGTTGTTGTTTATTGTTATTTTAAGTTACATTAGTTCTAATTAGCCAAGTTCACCATAAAATTCAGTCTTTGTTCCTTAAAAGTCAAAATCAAATTTAATCCCATATCGCTTATTAACTGTTGGAATTTCAAGTTCCTAAATCATGCATACTAGTTTACAAGTTGTTTATTTAACTTAATTTAGTCTCTTAGTAGCTTTATACATCATATTAGGTCGCCTAGGATCATTAGAAGTTCACTTAAGTCAACTTATTTGGTTTTCTTAAAAAGTCAAATTTCTTAATACCCGTTTTGAATAAAACTTAGAATTTTATTATGTGTTTAATAATAAAAGTTAGTTCATAAGATTCTAGGATATTAAAATATAGATGCTAAACTAAATTAGAAAAATATTAGTTTACTTTTAATTAGCTTATAAAGAGCTTAATTTTCACTTGTATTGACACCTTTTCTAAAAAGTGCCCTGCAATCGTGTTTTTCGCTTCTTCATAAGCTTCTCACAAGCTTATTAGTGTAACCCAATCTTTGTAAATTAGTTTTTTAGAAAGCCTAGCTGGTATACTTATTAGTTCAAGTGTTTATTTTAAATTCCTAGCTTATTACAGTGCTTAAATTTAAGCTTAAAGTTGCCTAGAAACCTCAAATGTGGCCTGTGCAAACAGTAAGATTAATGCTTATTTGGATGGTTTAGTGCTTATTTTTAAGTAAAATTTCTTTTTCAGTTTTCATATTAGCTTGTTAACAGTTATCTAGCTTATTTATAGTTTAACTTAGCTTATTTATTAGCTTATAAGTCATTTAGTTAAACATAGTACTTATTCATTTTATTTCTTTTTCTTTCTTCTAGTAAACTGTTACAAAATCTTAAGCTCAAACAGTGCTTTTTAGTCATTTTTATAAATAGTTGTAGTTATAAAAAATGCTTATTTTATTGTATATAATTAGTTTGTAAAATAAAAAAAAAAAATAGTTGAAAAAAAAGGGAATGGTGGGAATCGAACTTAGGACTCATTGCCTTACCGCACGCACACAAGACACACCATCCAACCATCCGCACTAGGGTCTTTTGTGTTCTTATTTGCAACGTTTAATACATAACCCTTTTGTCTCATTTAGCTTATACGTAAAGTAGCTTATTTGCAGACTTATTTCCACAAGCTTTTTCCACTTTTGTATTTTTCCTAGCTTTGTAATGTTATAAAGTATTTTATAAAAAGTTTTAGAATTTTCTCAATAGTTTTAGTATTTTTAAACATTTAATTAGTGTTTAACCGTATTTAATTCATAATAAATAAAATAATAATCGAAAAATATAATTCTTTTTCCTAAAATTTTCTTTTATCAAATAGTACGTAAGAAAATTAGTTTTACACTAGTAGGCCTTTTATTTCAATAATTTTACGCTTTATCTTGCGCCCAATGCCATTTTCGTAAATAACGCTGCTTCCGCTTTTAAACTACCTTTTAAGTAATTCAAGTTTACGCTTTAGTTAATATAGTTTATTTAAGTTATTTTGTTTTATAAAATAAACGCTCATCGATCCGTAAAAATAGTGATAGCGTTTATTTAATAGATTTTAACTTTTAATCTTTTAATTTGCATTTAAGTCATATTTGTTAATCTTTTCTTTAGGTAATTATCCATCGAATCCTTACCGATCACTATCCTTAGTGATCATTCTACCATCCGAAGTTGTTTTAAACACCAATTCATCCTCATCAAAATTTTGGCGCCACGGGAGGTCAGAAGCGTTGTTTTAAGCATTTCCGCACCTGCACTTGCACATATACCACCCTTTGTAAAAGTCAGAAAGTTTTCAAAATCAAAAGTTCATTAACACTTTTCCTAAAGTGTTAACAACACCAAAAATATTTTCATTCTTTGTTTTATGGCATGTTTTTCAAAAATCCAAAATATTCATCTTTACCTCTTACCCTTTTTGATTCTTTATTCCTTTACCCTCGTCCATTTGATTCTAAACTTCTTCTATTCTCATGGAATCTCTCGACTACGACGAACTGGAACGGTTGAAAACTTCCTATTTTATCACAAATGTCAAGAATTCGTGTTGTTCGTGATGATCCCTTAATTCGCGTAGGAAATGGAAAGAGACACCGAGGTGACAAAGGACCAGGTACTTCCTTTTGATAATGGAAGTACTAAATACGTCCAACCTACGGTTATCCAAAGATCTAACCCCTCGATTGCTCCTAAGCCGCCTAAAATTGATCCTACACTTTCACGATTTACTAAAAGCAAACATGCGTAATTAAGACCGGTGACTATCAAGAATGACTTGCCTAAACCTCACGCTTTCAAGAACCAAAACCGGAGACCATAACGGAAGTAGTGGAAATTGCTAGCCTCGAGCACACCACTTGTCCCACCTCCGGATTTTTCAAAATGTTCTTTGAGTCTTATTAGTCATTCGTGATCACCATGTTGATTTTGTTGATTCTTTGAATGAACCAATTCTTCTCATAACTTTCAAATGGAATCGTTTATTCCTTGTGTTGGTTGTGGTGAGCCTCTTTTGGTTCACCATGTCACCGTGTACGCGTGTACAAGTGTGGTAATGATATTTAGAACGGAGTTGTTTGTTTTGTGGTTCGAGGAATTCATTTGATTATGATCCTAATCCAACTCATTTAACGACCCTCAAATTTTTCTAATTACCCACCACACCCGACTCATCTTCATATAATCAACATTCTGCTGTGGAATTTTGTGGAGGTCCTCACCAAGGATTTGAGTGTCAATCCGGAACCACGCTTTGTCTATGAACGCTTTTCAAATGATGCTCGTAATTTTGGTTATGACCAATATCCATATGATTCACTAATCCAGCCTCAATCAGCTTGTATCATGTGAGAACTGTGGAGGTCCCCATTTCACTCGATTGTCAAACAGGAATCCATTTCCGGCAACAATTACGACTATCCAGATCACGACCAATCTCCATAAGGCAAATAACTCAAACTTCTCAAAGAAACCCAACAAGACACTTATCTAGAGCTTCTAGAGTCGGTGAAAAGAACCGAGGAGTTGAGTAAGACAAGATTTCATAATGTTCCCGCTTTTTCTTGTGTATATTGTGGAGGTCCTCATGATTATCAATGTCAACCTTCCGGTTTGACAAATCTCCACACCCACAATGTCCCGTCATTCAAAATTCACATGAGAAATCCATGGAAGAATTGCTAGTCAAGAGCGGTCGCTAAGATAAATTCCCAAATTACTTTTGAAAAATCATTAGGAATCAATTGCAAAAGAAAAGCAAATGATCTAGCTTGCAATTTCGCTTTATTCCGATGATAGTGATGATGATGATACACTGAAGATTCATCGATTCATCATGGATATTCCAAGCAGCTGAGATTCATTCTCAAACAACTACTATCACACCGAGGTTCACACTCACTCGAACATGGGGATGAGCTTGACATCGTTCCCGAAAAGGAATCGGACGAATTCAAAATGATTTGTTGGTTTTACTCCAACACCTACGCGCGCTGCAGGGGGGTGCGATTTCGTGATTTCGGGCCAAATGGGTTCAAGCTTCGAACTCATGTGCGACCATGGACACGAATGCACTCCAAGCCTCGCATGCGTGCAGATCTTTTGTCCGCAGATTCGCTTCCTTATTAACAGCTTCAGCTTTTGTGTCCATCTAATTATAGAATTGATTTAAACTTACGTAATAAGTTTTACGAAATCAATTTAAATAAATGGAATATATGATATCGCTTATATTGAAACCGAATATCTTGTCTTGGTGAACAAGATAGGTTTTCAAGATAAATAGAACCCATGTCTCATTCGGTTTTCACAGACGTAAAACGAGCTCCTCCGCAGACATATACCAAAGAATCTCTTCGATCGTAAACACGCAGCTTCGTGATCTTTCGTGCAAGTAAGTCTAGTCCGTCAGACAATGCCTTTGGACGTTGTACCGGAAAAGCAGATAAAACCGTGTTAGTAAAATGATAAAACGGATAAAACCGCTTTTATTATCCACGCTCAAAACGGTTTTATCCGCTTTTATCCGGAGATATTAAAATGAAAACGGATAAAAATGGACGATTTACGAAAACGGATAAAAACGGACAGAAAATAACCGAATAAAATGAAAACGGTTATGTATTATGACAATAAGTGAAGTAACTAGAGCATAATGAGCTTTTTGGAAAGTACGTTATGAATTTATAGCTTTTTTTCAAAAGTATAATAACATGATTAAAATCGATTATGTGTTATGCGACGATGCCTGTGGTTTATCAATGGCGCTTTTCTTTAATGTAATAATGGGTCGTTTATTTTTTTCTTAGCTAAGGGTTCAATAGGTTCCACGTCTGTTAATGCCTCTTGTTGGGGAGGGTCTCAATTTTTATCCTTGCGGATATAAAGGGAATAAGGGATTTTTATGAGCCCCACTAAAAAAGTTACAATATTAAATAGCAAGTGGGTCCAATTCCTTCACTAACGGAAAAAAGAAACGCCCTCTCAGATAAAGTATGCAAGGAATATGCTTGAGTCAATTGATCTAGGTTCAAGTCTCATCCTTGTCATTTGCTTCATATAGGTATCCACCTCCGCAAAACATATGGGCACACTGGAGAGACTTTGTGGAATAAGAGCTCTGTGGGTCCGAGTCTTGGCTCGTGCTCACTCCAGCTTGGTGCCCCACTAGGTCGTGAGAGTTCACGAGCTATTCCTCATGGGTGGATAATGGTTAGTGCCAAAGGGCACCCGGTCGTGGTGTTCCCGCAAATCTACACCTTTGTGGAATAAAGTATGCGAGGAAAAGATAAAAGTGTGATTTGAATAAATGGTCGTATTTACTAAGGTATCTTTGCTACTTTATAATGTATTTAAGACTTTCTAAAGAAAGAAGTCTTAATTTTTTAAGCCTATACATGTTACTATAACTAGTAATTCATATAACTAAATTTTACACTATAATAATTGCATTATAATGTATACTAATGACACATTAAATTTTAGTATTAAAATAGATTTTACAAACTTACAATAATACAAATTTATAGTTAGTAATTTTATCATAAACATTTAAGTTATACAAAGTTCAAATGAGTATAAGTATGGACATCTATATTTATATTGATATATTTTACGGAAATTTACACACGTCTACTCTTTTCGAACTATCAAACGTAAACCATCAAATACTAACTCTCAGACACCGCTTAAAGATCAAGACGAGAAAAAAAGACATGTTGAGTACCGCCGCTTTCATGCTGGATACTATGCTAGTTTTCATAAAAGGATAGTTTCGGACCAGATGGATATTTTCTCGTGCCCACGCACCATTCCTTGCGCACCAAAATTTTTAAACAAGTTGAATCTTCATTTTAAAGCACCGTAATTAATTTGTACGCCAATGAAATGTGTCACCCACGCTTTCATGCCAAAACCCATTTCTTGCAGACAAGAATATTTAAAAGGATGATTCTTCATTTTAAAGACTAGAATTAATTTATAGCCAATGAAAACGTGTCACCTATATTTTGGTGCCAAAACCAATTCTTTGCACACCGTAATATTTAATAAAGATGATCAAGCATTTATAGTTTGGTGCCCAAAATTACTTTTTACATCACATTGAACGCTTTGGTGAAAGAGAAAATTTTAGTTATGTTTAATAAAGTGATAATGTACTTGGAATGTATCAAGAATTGATTAAAGATAAAAACATGAAAGAGAAGGCTGAAATATAATATTTACTAATTGTTGACTGTCAACAATATGAACGCATACGGTATACAATCTAAATTTCTACCGTATTTTTCATTTGCCTATTGATATATGCTGATAACTCGTTAGCAAAACAAGGGTATAGATAAGTCATATTTGACCCTATTTAGATATTTCATGGACTCATAATTAGCAACTAGTGTTGAAAACGCGCAAAATAATGGCAATTATTTTGCAGTGTTCTGCGTGAAGTTTGGTTTTTTGTTTCATAGTTTTGAGAAAAAGAGTGTGTGATTAATATGTGTAAAGAGAGAAGGTTTTAGAGAGATTTTAATTTTTTTGAAAGTTGATGTGTTGGAAGTGGATTGTGATGTTAGGTTTGGATGACTTAATCTTACAAATGAGGGTTGGAATAAGGTTTGAGTTTGCTTGCTACGAGTATGCCTATGTAGTATTATCTATACTACATATAATAAAAACAACAAATAATGAAAAAGCAAAGGTGAAAAGTTGAATCATTGAAATTAATAAACGAGAGAGAAATACATATAATTAATACCTTATTCAAACACCCCATTACTTAAAAGACAATAAGTTATTCACATCAGACAACCAATTAAAAGCACATCTACCAAATTAAAAACAACTAATTAAAACACCACTTACTAAAAAGTACAATAAAATTTTCATAACATACAATTTAAAGAAAGATACAACATAATCCAAAATATAAAATAATTAAACACACTAATTAATGTTATTTTTAAAATACCCTAAAATGAAAAGTACATGGTATTATACACGTTATACAAATTAATAAAACACACTAAACTTCATACAAGCTAACAAGTTGATGTTAAATATAGTTTTAAAAACCGAATCGGGCCGGAACAAAGTGTTCATCCGGAACCAAGTGTCGCCACCGATTCGCTAACCAATTTAAAGCCACCCGAAAACAAACCAGAGGACCATGAAACCGATACAAACGGTGAATCGGGTCTCATTGAGATCTATTTTCCGTTATCGTCACAGGGTACCCGCCTCCGAAACGCGCGGATACCCTGCTATATACTATATATAAAGGAAATACCAAAAACTAAAAAGTGAAAAGTTGAAACTAAAAGTGAAAATGTTGAAAATATATATTTCAAAAGGAAACTAATAATACAAATCGAAAACCGGATTGACCCGAGACGCTTCTAACCCGGCGGGTTGACCCGGTTTAAATTGACTTGTTTTCGACCCAACCTGTCGGGTTGACTCGGTTTAAATCGACCTGTTTTTTGACCGGAATGGTTCAACCGGTTGAACCACCCGGATCGAACCAGTTTCAAATTTGACAAAATTATATGAGAAATGACAAGAATGCGAACCCGCGACAAATTTGAAAATGAGAGACCAAGAATTGTATTTTTTGTTGTTTATTTTGCTTTGACACACGTACATCATTATTCAGATAACGTTATTTTGAAAACGTTGGCCTTGCACCACTTAAAGCGACTAAAGATACGGTATCGCCTTTAAAAGTTAATAATTATTATATAACCTTTGTCCTAGATATCAATAATGTTATGTAGTTTATTAGAACGATAAAAATTGATAGTTTTGTTATTTTTAGCGATAATTATTTGTACCCCAAACAAATAAACTTTGAACAACGCTTAAATATCTATGCAAATTGATAGTGCAAAATAATCTTATTATGGTGACATTAAATTTGTAACATTACAAGTTTAAAAGTCGCACACAAAATAATAAACGTTACATGTAAAAAGAATAGTTATCACGCCTAATTATTAACAAAACAAGAAAAGCACACACACGGCTTATACTCTAAACTACAATATAAGATTGTCAACTACATAATACCATTCTTTAGAATGCTTAAATCTATTATTACTAAAATCATAATAACTTAAAACAATCCAATTAGAAATATACTCCCACACTTAGATCGACTTCACATAATTTTTCAAAATCAGATAATCACGCTATGCAACCACGCATCATAATTATAGTTATTCAAAACGATTCTCTAACGCTACAAATACAATTTATTGAAAGAAACTTATGGCAGTCGGAATTTTAGAAAATCAGACATCACGCATTGGCGCGGATACTGCTCAGTAGATATAAGAGTATAGATTAGTGTCATGTATTGCCTATTGATACTAGTTAAATGCATATTTGTTGTCCAACAAGCAAAATAAGAATGTTAGTCTAGAGCTAAACAAAAAGGGCTGATAGCAATTGGACGATTTATTAGTATCTCATATGGTAAACAATTGATGTGAAGATAAAGGGCATACTTTTTGTTTGGTTTTATTTCAAGATTAATGCAAGATTTATAAAAGTTCTTCAAAAAATTATATGCATAATGATATGTCATGTAACTTGTGAATGCATCTAAGAGAAAGAATTTAAAAATAAATTTGGGAATGTCATATGACACATCATTTTATGAAAAAATTTGTGTGAAATTTTTATAATTTTAGCATTTCTCTTATTTCAAAGGCAATTTATATAGACCTAGCAATAAGTTAGTATTACATCAATACCCAATAACAATGACTAACAAACTAACGGTCCTTTGAAGCTACAATGACCTATAACAACACGACAACCTTAAACCATAACGACCCTAGTGAAGATTGAGCAATCAAATGTGGAAATCTTGTCATCTAAGCCTAACAAATTACATAACCACATGACCGAATTACTCAAATGAAAGCATAAAAACAAGTGGAAAATGAACCATTATCCTTACATTTGGTTATTAGAATCTTACTAGTTTGTTTACACCGATGAATAATCATGCAAATCGACGGATATAACGTCAAATAATTATACTCTAAATCGCGATTTTGATTAAACCCCGATGCAAAGCATGTATTTTTAAAATTAATATAGTGCGTGTTTTTGAAAAATTGTCAAGTTTTATTTGATTAATAAAAGACATAATTTAAGTTCCTAAATTTTGAAAAGTTGTTAAATTAAAGTGGTAGTTAAAAGTAATTTAGTCAAATCACATTAATTTAAAATTTTAAAATCCAAGATTCAAAATTTAAAAAAAAGACGTAAACTCTTATACAAGGGCGGATCTCTTTGAGGGCAGGGGAAGATCCCGGCCTCCTCAAAATTTACGGCACCAAGTATGAATATTATAGATTTTAGGGGTAATTTAGTTGAGGTTACAAACAAAAATCTTCGATTCGACCCTCTCAAAATAAATTCGGTCCTTTCAAAATAAATGATCAAGTTTCGCCAGTGCTCTTATAACTAGTAGAGATAACAAAAACTAACATATAAAACCATTTTTAACCATGCTAATGAATAGTTGAATACAATTACATATCATGCAGCTCAATTATATAACATCCCAACCTGGTTAAATACTAGTAGTAAGAGAACAACTTTGTAGACATCATTTGATCTTTGAAAATACCAACAATACCCACCAAAGAAATACATTCAAACACCCATAATGCCATTCTATTGCAACTTGCAAAGAAAACCAACAAGATGGGATTCTCCACTTTGGCCTTTTCTCCCTCTTTGTTATTTTTAAATATATCTTTCATTTCAAAGTCAGATGGTAAAAAGTCAAATTGTCTGCCTAAATGGAGAAATAAATTGCCATGAAATTTTAATATGATCCATGAAAGGTGGGTTGTTTGACGTTGTTGTTACCATTAATACATTGAAATTCAAAGTTGTGCTCATAAAAGATACCTTCAAGGGCGGGTGTACCTCTTATTTTCCAACACTTACCAATATTAAATTATATGTTAAATAAGCATGTTAAGTGGTCGCTTCATTTAGTTTTTTAAGATACCACTAACGTGATTTGTTGACTATTGAAGTATTGATGTACAGGTTTAGTTCTGCGCTTTTAAAATAATTATTGCAGCTTGAATCATTATTATTGTTTAATTTAAGTTATGAGAGACTGGCTTAATGTGAAAGGTTTCGTCATTGTGTGCACAAATTATATTTAAGGGGGAATTGCATATATATATCCATTAAAACTTGTATATTTGCATATTTTCCCAAAATACAAGTTTTTAATACATCATGTACAATGGTGTTTATACATGTTTTGGGAAAATATGCAAATATGCAAGTTTTAGTAGGTATATATGTAATTGACCCTATATTTAAAATGTCATAGAGTATTGTGTTCAGATTACCTATATTTGACATAGAAGGTTTAGTAAAATCTGTTGTGTTAAATATCAAAACGTAAACCACAAATCTTTAGATGTGAAACCAATTTTTTTATTATCTAAATTACAGTATTATTTTTGAGAAAATAAAGTTGTGCATTGCGTGTAGAATTTGGTAATGTGTTTTTAAAGGTCAACTGCGAGAATTCAAAATAAGTGTCTGTTTTCATTTTTCAAAATTTAACAACTCAACTAGCGTTTTTCATATTCTTTTTTTCCATTACTTAATTTCACAACTAGACCAATAAAAATAGTATTTAATTTAGTTTAATATATTAAAACATCGTTGTGTTTTGCATTATCTCGTTGAATCTATTAGAGCACAAGGTATGATAAACGCGAATAACGTGTTATTCGCCACCTCAGCCACATCATTCTCTCCCAATAACACACCAATAACTAAAACACCCTCCTCAACAAAAAACCAATAACACATATCGGTCCCACAAAATACCCCACAAAAATACCCACCTACTCACAAAACAAAAATAAAAACAAACAAACACATGCACCAAGAATGTACCATTCCAATGGCTAAATCTCCTTTTCAATCGACCAAGCACTAAGGCCGGTTTGGGTTTGGCATGTTATTGGGCATGAAAAGAACCAATGGCACGTTAATTCAATGCCCACCGTGCTCTCTTAGTGTTTTATATTTATTTTCATCTTTTAATATCATAAAATGGTATTAGAAGTTTAGAACAGCTGATGGTATTAGAACAGCTGGCCACCAGAGATAACTTTTGAAGTTGTTTTCTTTAGATGTTTCAAGTTCGAGGTTTGTCAATAAGGTTTTTCTCTTATGCGAAGTGAAAAGAAATAAGTGAGGCTTGTTCCCCAAAGACATAATTAAGTTCGAGGAAATCATACTGTTCGCTGATGGCACTGCACGACTCGAACTCTTAACACTTAACTAGCCGTTCTAAAAATAAATAAATAAAATATTATATATACAAGACCAAGAATTATAATAATGCTGATGACCTAAAATATACTCGCTTTTATTAGTTAGTTATATAAGATATTTAATAAAACTTTTTGACTCAAATTCAGTCTATTACAATTATGTCTTTGTTCCTTCTTACGTCTTGTTAAGTTGTTATCACTATCAGCAACTTTGAAATTTCTTATGGCAAATTTTCTCAATTCTTGATGTCATCCAAAAGATGTCTATTTTTTAAATTAATATATACTCAATATTGCAAGAATTACTTGGATTTTGAAAAGTTAGATGAAGATTATTGTCTTTATGATAATAATCAATTTAGTTTTGAAATAAATTATGCTACCATCAAAACCACAAACAATTATAACTAATATGTTAATCTTGACATAGCGGTATGTGTAGTTTGGTAAGATACAATGAACGCTCAAAAGGAATGAAATAAATTATTTACGCATGCTATTTGATAAGACACAATAAATGCTGAAAAGGAATGAAATAAATTGCCCGCTTGATTCAAAGTGGGGAAAGGGAAAGTGAAAGAAAGGAAAGGAACGAAGGAATGAACGGGTGGGAATCAATCCTTACCCTCAATTCATTCTATAATGGTTCATTACCCAAGACGGTAATCAACTTTACCCTCCCTAACCAAGACAATATTATTTGCGATGCGCTTCAATACCTTACCCATTCCCCACCCCTTAACCCCTAACCAAGCACACCCTAAATATGGCCAAATTGTTAGTCGATGTTTTGAATGGGCTCAGTCCGACTCATACTTGATAGGTTTCACAATATATGTATGTATCCGTAGATCAATAACATACACGAAACCTTTACCATGTTATCGTTACATCATCAACAAACGAATCCTACACACGCTACTACTAAACCCTAACCTAAA